>JACXGJ010009446.1:0-24260 GCA_016801105.1 Esox niger
TCATCATGCCTTAAATTAGAAGACTCTGTTATCTTGGCAAGGGAAAGGTGCACAATGAATTGAGTATTCTTATAAATTACATCAATTCCCAAACTTTTTATTGCTTAAATTCAACTTTTGAACAGTTGCCTCGAATATATTTAAATACTTTGACATTTCAAAACTATATTTAGCATATGTGATACATTAACAGACCAAACAAAAGAGAATGTACTGGAACTGTGCCATAAATTTGTCCTCTAATTATTTTCATTGGACACACAAATTACATCACCTCAAATCTCATGAAAATGAGTGAGGAATCAACCAATTTTACTCAAGCATATTATATATATATAATTTACTACATTACCCACTTCATATGAGGAAAAGAGATTTGCGCATACGGAAACTAAATACATTTTGAATATATTTTTAAAACATATTTGGGATGCATTTAAAACGATCAGAAATTGGACAATTCATGTATTTAAGGAAATGTAATTAAGACATTTGTTGACACTGCATTTGCCTCTGCCTTCCTTGAAACGTGACAATATCCACTAAAACCGGAGGCCTCTAAGGGAATGACACGTGTTTAGCTGTAAACGAGATCTTGGTCTCAGTTCGTGTTCCTTGCTGAAATAAAGGTATAATATATTTCAAGTCTGCTGTGAAGTGATAACATAAGTCATACATTAATGCAATGTTGTACTGTGAATACTAATTGTTTTGAAATACATTCAGACAAAATGTTAATGTATTTATACAGCAGTCACGCTGGCAGCGTTAATGATTCGGCGGCAGTTTTTGGACTTCCGTTTTTCGATTGTGTTTTCAACATAAAGGTCCTAGGTGAAACGCGATTTATATTACATTAAATGAATCTTTCTAAGCCTTGAGTATGTCCTACTGTGGCACGAAGAACTGTTTTTGCTGAATTAAGCAGAATGTATCCCATGTAAAGTGTATTGCAGTGTATCGGGGGCTGAGGAGGGTTTGGAACATATAGTGTTGGTAGACTTAGTACACAGTTCCCCATGATTTGACACTCCTGAGCATTTCCAACAATACATTTGCTGTATTTGCACTATGAGCATTGTTTTATTCTTTTTCAGGGATTTGCATGAACAGCATTTTTGACCTTTTTAAATGATTTTTTATCTCGAGTATGAAAAAATATAAATTATTGTTAATCATATTTCAATCAAATGTATCTTTTAAAGTACTTTTTACATAAGCAGTTGTAACAGCGTGCTTTTACAGATACCCTGTCTGAAACCCCAAAGAGCAGACAACCACTGAGTATGCAGCAGCTAGGAAAAACTCCTTACTAGCTCCGAAATTGTCTTTAACAAAACATCTGTTTGATACCTTTCTAATACGATGGCCTTTTATTTTGAAACATTCCAATTTTCTGTCTCCCAAAAGAGCGATTTTTATGTTGCTGGAAATTACCAGGTAGCTAACCAGAGCTAGGTGCGTAGCAGCGTTGCTCTTCGGCTCATTGATTATATCAATATTTGGCATCACATGAGAATCAACAGCAGCTGAGCCTGTTGTTCTGTGAATATTTAACCCTCGTTAATTCTTTACAGTGCTTCTTACATCAAATGCTTTCTATAAAAAACGTTGCTTGTTAACATTGCAACAAATCAAGACAAATGCCTGCTTTAAAATTCTGCGCGAACGTTACATGGTTATTTACGGATTTACCAGAGTTTACGCAAAGAATATACGCTGCTGCTGCGGCAGGGTTTCAGGCTGTGGAGGCGGCATGGCTGTATGACTCTAATTTACAGGAGTTGCAAATGGTGAAAAATGCTACTGGAGTTGAAGTTGTGTTGATTAACACACCCATTGGTAAGACAGGGGTTACTGCTGGTTTAGCTAGTCAGCTATCTTGTTGATTCAGTGTTCACATTCGCTCAGATAATTGTAGCTGTATATGCTTCATATTCAATGCATTGATTGCCTCCAATTGATCCACAACAATGTGCTCCTATTTCATAACAGTGTGAGTTGACATGACTGGGTTTTCATTAGGAGATGCAAAAGCAGGGGAGCTTGGTCTGTGTGCAGTCCCTGGGAGAGAAAAGGACTTCAGAAAGGGTCTGGATCTGGCTATGAAGTATGCCAAGGCTCTGGACTGCAGGAGGTGCGTTAAGAGTATCATACAAGGCTAACCTACAAAAACTCAGTTCATCTATACAAAACACCATAAAATTGCTCCCACCGACACACACACAAATATGTTATAATTAGTTTGTTCCAGTCCCTTGACAAAAATTGGACCATGGTGGATCTTGTTGCCAACCTGTGGCATAAATAGTTTTGTCAGCACTGAAAAAATGTTTAGTAGGGCCTACAATGCTTTTGCTTTGTGTGAGAAGCATCTCTGGCTCTAATTGGAGAATTCTAGTTGGATTCTTTCTTTGTTCGTTCAAGTTCATTTGCTATAAATCTATATACACATGCAAAAGAATGTGGAGTTTTCAAAACAAGTGATGTGGAGGTCTACATGTTTTACCATGAACTATTCATGTTCATGTGATGAGTGAAAAATATATATAATTGGTGAGCCCTGGAGGTCAGGGCGAGGGGCACATGCCCTATGTGCCTGGTCAGTCATTTGGGGCTCACTACAGTGTTGAGGTTAGACTGTCGTAGCTGTCTGACACATGTTAGGTGATTTGGTGTGAATGACTGACCTGACAGTCAGAAAACAGCTGACTCTGTTTTGGGGCGCCAATTGGGCTCCTCTACATGCAGCATTAACTGTTCATGGTATAGGTGTGTCTCTGGGGTATTCATACGTTAATAGTATAATAGTCGCAGTCTCGATTTATATTCAGGATCCACTTGATGGCAGGGAGGGTGCCTGTTGGGGCGGACCGAGCTACAGTTGCCATGGAAATGGAGGACACCTTCATAAAGAACCTGAAACATGCTGCAGATGTCCTTACAAAGGTTAGTCTCTATAGAAAGTGCGGTTTCATCCAAGACTACATCTGTGTAGGGCCAGTTTAGCAGACACATTAAGCCTAGTCCTTGACTTAAAAAATCAAGCTCTGTGGAAAATCAACATTGAGTAAAAAGATTTTAGGCCCTGACTGAGTTTAGTCTGTGTCCACTAAACCGGTCTTCAGTGTTTCTAGTAAGGAGTCTCAATTTTTGTTGGTGCTTTTGTCTCCCAGGAGGGAATCACCGGGCTGATCGAGCCTATCAACACCAGGATAACGGACCCTAGATATTTCCTGGACAGTCCACATCAGGGTAAATCTCTGTCAAATTGAACTGCGAGAGAAGCTATTACATGACAAGATAGACTGGAGAACCAAATGTAATAAAACAATATTAAAACATGTTATTGCATCTAGTGTCAAGCCTTATAAAGATAATCGGTCAAAATTAGGACTTTCACAATATTTGGTGTGTACCTGAACATTCACTATGAAATTTTATTATTGCATACATTTTAGTTGTATTGCTAATTCCTAACATCTTTCACCCTAGCGGCTGCTATTCTGAAGAAGGTTGACCACCCAAATATAAAAATGCAGTTGGTGAGTACTAAATTGGTCAATTTATCTTGTTGATTAACAGTGCCATTAAAGCTGAGATCTGTATTAGGGGATACTGCAGCACTGTCTGTCCCTAGCCAATTTATTGCTTCATGTCTTAACAGAGGGGTGCCAGTGTTGCTTTGTGAAAAATATTCAAATGACATTGTCTGGTGTTTTTGTGTGCAATAATGTCTGACCAACAGACAACTGTTAGTTGGTTGAACTAATATTTGTCGTACTATGGCAAACACATGTGACAGTTCTACCACTATGGAATACTACTTTCATAGTAATACTAGCTTATGCTCCTGTTTTGAAGACTACTGCCAACAGATCCTAGCCTGGTCCAGAGTCAATACGTGCTCTTGTCCATTGCTCATCGTTTGGTACATCAATGAGGTATCCTGAGAAGCTGGATCTACTTGAGCTTCAACGAACTTAGTGAGCATTAGTTAGCCGAAGTTAACAATTTAGGATTAATCAGAAAAAGTAGGGTAGATGTTGCTTTTCTGTCTGTCATTACCTCAGGCTGACCTGTAAATGTGTGTCACACGTGGCTATTCCACCACCAACCTTTTAACTGAGATTTTCATCAAAATCAACATGAAATAAGTTGCAAATTCAGCCAGCAATGCTGTAATATAGGCTCTTAGAAATTCCAGCTTTTCCTTATTATGTCATAATGCCATCTCTGATGTCCTCATCATTGCACAAGTCCTTTTTAGCATACCATACTGATTAAATAATTGTATCAAGTCATACACAAATATTTTTGAAAGATTTGTTGCCAAATTAATGTTTATCATATGGCCAGGTGTTCCAAGTTGCCTGAGTTTATAAGAGGTTGTGTGATAGCAATAACAACCAGCCTGGAACAAATGTTTGGAACTATTGGTTGATTGATGCATATTGAGTAATTATGGAGTATGTTGTTAACTTAAAATTGTAACTTCGGAAATCCACTTTACAGCTGAATGACAATTACACAACACAGAATCAGATTTTTTGTTCCACTAGACATACCTTCTTTCTGAAAGTTTGTCTCTTGGGAAAACCTATACTAGTTTTTATTAATAACTTTCTTAGGACAGTTTGTATTGTGGAGCAGGTTCTTCAAATCCCGGTAAATATTGTGTAAATTCACAAGCCACGTTGTCCTTTGTGGGCTGCAGGACATCTTTCACTGGCAGATAATGGATGGTAACTTGACACAGAACATACAGAAATATTTCCCTCTCATCGGTAAGTGTTATTGTTTTTGTCACTAGTTCAGATGGCGAGTTACACACATTGTATATGCACTTTTAGCACACCAAATGGGGTTCAGAATATCCTGGCATCCTTGAGAATCTATAATATTTACAGAAAATGTTGTTATTGTAATGTTTTTTAAAGGTCTAAATATTAGCCTCTCTTCAACAGGTCACATCCAGATAGCTCAGGTGCCCAACAGGAATGAGCCAGATAGTGCAGGAGAGCTAAACTTCCCATACCTCCTCAGGCTACTGGAGGAGTTGGGTTACCAGGGATACATCGGATGTGAATACAAACCTCTAGGTGAGAGCAGCTTGTGTCCCCAAGGGCACCATATTTCTTATACCATGTAGTGTACTACCTTCGAGAAGGGCCCTTCTGTTTAGTGTGTTTAAGTTTTTCCTTATGTTACACTGGACTACTCTAATTTAGTTACAGCATAGTGGATTTAGGTTAATTACCAGGTTCCTCACATCAATAATGCTACTAAATATATTACTGAGTGCATAAGCGCCATAATAAGACAGCTACATTATATACTGTATTATAATAAACTCTATCAAATTGAATTTCAGGCTCTACAAATGAAGGGCTGGGTTGGGTGAACAATTACTGGCAGAGCAACAAGTGACGATGCAAGAATTTGTAAAATAGGCCAAATCATAAATAACCACGTGAATGTGTAATGTTTGACTGACATGCCGCTTTGTTGATCTATTGATGACAAATGTGCAGCGAGCAGCAGGAGTACAACTGGTTCCTTTGTTAGCAATGTCTTTTTGATTTCACTGCTGTACAGTATAAAGTCCTACTGGCTTGTTCCTGTCTCTGTTGAATTTCCTCTCATTTCCAAACATCACACAATCGCCCTGGCTTTGATAATGTACTGCCATGTTAATCTGTCAAGATATTGTTAAAACACACTTGAATACCAAGGTTTATTGTAGCATGGCATACATACAAATCTATCTGTATATACATAATGTACATATACATGTTTCAGAAAGTTTCACAGAGATTATATTACAGTTTACAGCTGGCCTACATGTTAACATCTCGCAGTATTCATTATCCAGTGTTCTAACCTTCATAACAAACATCTCAAGACACTATTTGCCTCACTCAGAAATACATTATTAACTAAATTATCTTGTATTTTGGTTTCCTGGTACTGTGCAAACTAATTAAGGCCATTTTAATGTATTGCCATTGTATGAGTGAAGGGATGTGTGGTTGTGATAGTACACTGTTTTACAAACTCCTATGTCCTTCCACGATCTTGTGGAACTTCAACCCTGTGAAGAAATGTATCTAGTCAGGTACACCTGCATTCTTCAGACATCCCACTTGTGAGATTGATGCAATAACAATAATACCAATGCTCCTGTAGCATTGTTAAAACAAAAGGAAACAAAGGCACAGACGTCTACGATGAAGACATGGCAGTAGAGCAAATTGGGTAGCAGGTTTGACACTTATTGTATGTAACTGGAAGACTGAAATCAATTACCCAATATTGCAGACTGAAATGGCAGCAATCTTTCACCATTGCAGAAGCTTCGAGATGTGACTCAATGGATTGTGTTGTGGCTTCGCAAGGCACCGTATCCGAGAGACATCATCTCATCCATGTTAATGACTTCAACCCTTATAATTTGAGAATGCTTCCCTAGTTGCACACTAATGATGTGGTTCCCGTCTTATTCACGATCCACTCCGTTAGATGCCCGTGTGCGGTGGATGATCTCGTATGAAGTCAACATTACATTTCATGTGGTTGTATGGCTAAAGATCAAGCAAGCCTGAAAGCATCAACCCATTTTGTTTTACCGTACAACCAGTAACCTTCAAAGTCAATCAGGAAGGTGCCCATGAGGTTGGCCTTTAAATGAACGTTTCATAGCTTACCTGCTCTGTCTCATCTGCTGCACTGTTTAATACAGAAAGTGTCTTCTTTGTCAGTTGGATTCTGTCACTATGAGGTAGTGTTCACTGGAGCCTCACCCCATAGTTTGTAAAGTGACCTCTGTGAGGCCCATTGCCCACTGTAGAGTGCAAGTCAACACAACATTATCGGCAATGAGCTCCACCATTGACTGACTCTAGTTCATCTTGACTTCAGTGTGGAGAGGAATCCTTCAAGTAAAACAATTTTTCAGTCACTAAATGGGCACATACACAGACGTGAACCCTTGTGTGCAATTGTGTGTAAGATTCTCCGGAATAGAATTCCTTCAATGGCAGAATTAGTAAACGACAGATTCATTGTAAAGGAAGTTTTGAGCTGGGAACTCATTCACTCCATCACATTCAATGATAATATTATCTGATGTCCCACAAGCCAACTGTATAAATGATGCTGCATGTCTGGAACTACACCTCCCAGCAGTGTCGGTTTCTCTGAAGCCCGCCCGGCCCTGATTCGCTGTCTATGGCTACAGCAGGCCAGTCCACAGGTTGTAACAGGCTGTGTTGATGACAGACTCCAGGTGATGGTACATTGACACCAGCTGGGGTGGGGGGCTGTTGCTTGGCTGCGGTTGAGATGGCAATGGCTCCCTAAATACCACCTTGAGGCTCTGGAAGGGAGTAGAGGGGGGCAATAAAGGTAGATTGAAAACAATTAATAAGCAAGTCATATAGGGTATTGGTGAAGATATATCATAGAAATGGATTGCAAGATAGAGAGCAAACTACACAAAGACTCACTGTTTTTCCTGCCTGAGAGTCAAGAAAGACTAGAACAAAACAGTCAGTGAATTTCTGGTTCAGCACAGCCTGAAAGAGAGAAGAGAATTGCAAGATAATTGTTTATATCAAGCTATAATTAGTGGGCTGGCTTGAAAAGCTGCCACAGTTTAATTCTTCAACATTATTATTATTGTTTAACACTTCACACAGCTTTAACACTGTTTACAACACCCGTATAATGTACTCTTACTATTCCTCCCACACCACTAAAGCTGATCCTAGTACTACTACTGCATATGAATACTTCATATTACTCTGGTACAATTATTACTCCTACTACTCTTATACCTACACCTTGTGCTCCTACTACTCCCAAATCTCCATACTGCTTGTTGTCTTACACCTGTTACTCCTATTACACCTCCTACTAAATAAAAGAAAAAATATAACACTCGTAACACTTCTAAGAAATGTTTTTCTAGGCAGCCCCGCAATTTTCCTTGGTAAATTACCATTTAAATATTAACAGAAAAGAACACTCCCCTCCTCCCTATTTGCCACAGTCTAACTTTGAACAGAAATAGATGACTGAGTACAGTTAATACATGGATCCAGTGTTTGAGCTGTTCATGTTCTTTCCCCATAATTGCATGTGACTGTGTTTCCTTGGGAAGGCAGAGAGGTGTATTTAATGTCACCAACTATAGCACTCTGAGCGGGTATGCAGAGGGATGTTCTTTTGATCTTAACTCTCTAAATTACCAAATGAAGAAGTGACTAACCTCCTGACACCACAAACGAGGGGACAATTAGTTCCCCCAAGTCCTCCGTAATACCCCTTGAGAGAAGCCACACTTCACATTTGTATACAACCCCAAAGCCCTTCTTCCAAACCACAGAGGTCTTACTATTTTACATTTTTTAAAAGACAAAGGTTTTCCTCCCTCCTGCACGTTCAAAATGTTCCTATTTTCCCACGGTTACAAGTCAGAAGCTTGAGAGAAACGGCGGTGTTTAATTTAGACGATCACGGTGAGTCACCTCCAAAATCCAGTGAAAACAACCAGGGGACAGGAAGAGGAAGGACAGGATTAATTCAAGTATATTACACCAACACGGTATTACAGGATTTGACTTCAATGCATATAAACAAGTCCAATGACAGAGCTATGGGAACTTTGACTCATTAATTTGCTCAATGTGTCTTTAATAAATTCCTTGTTGTTCCACAATATATTATGGGTCACAATGTATCAGCTGGAGGTATAGTAAATGGTCCTATTCATTGTCCAAAATGAATAACACAGCTTGAAACCCTGAGTTACTGGACAAGGCCCACCAGACCTTTCTCTGATAGGGGAGAACGGAGTTGATATATTTTATATTCCATTTTATGCTTACTTTTGCATGGCATGCTCCATTGTGGTTGGGTTGTTGCTTTGTCATTGCGGGGTATTGTGTGTGTATATATATATATATATATATATATATATATATATATTATATAAACATTTAATGATGAATGAAATCCATAACACAACAAAATATGGAGAAATTAAGGGGTCTGAATACTTCTCAAGCCACTGTCAATGTGTAATATATTTTTCTCAGACCAATCAAATGGAATGTGTTCTTACCAGATACTGAATGCCACCATCATCAAAGTGGCGGCAGCTCTGAGGAAAGCGTGTGAGCAGCACTTTGATCAGACTCTGGTACCAGCTGGGACTCATGGTCAGGAAACAATCCTGTTGGAATGAAAACAGAGAGGACACAACGTTGAAACATATACCATGCTGAATGCTGCCTCAATTTTACAGTACAACGTTTCAACACGATTGTCCTCCCACTTCTGAACTGGAGGCAAACAAAGGATTAACCAGCTATTTACCAGCTACATGATAACTACTGGTCCAAATGGAGAAACAACCAGCCTGTACCATGACCTAAAGAGTCATCAGCGATTACGTTGACTAACAATCTTTCAAAGTCTTCTAGACATTCCAATTCCAAATATAACAAAAAGGCCAAATAAATACACGTCCAATTAATACTTTGGCTTTGAATCTGAAATGTCTAAAACTTTGCCTGGCTGAGAATCGTCAGTGATTGGCTGGCATCCATCTATGAATAGCAGCCGAACATGGCAGAGTAGAGATTGGGTAGGGAATACGAGGCAGGGGGTGAGCTGTAGGCAGCGTTCCAACGGCGACCCCTGCAATGCTGCCGACACGACTAGTTCTCACAGTCCATACTTCACTAAACTCTTCATCTGTGTTCAGCTCACTGGCTGGGAAGTTTCCATTCCTTCTTTTTCTTCAACCCAGACATAAATAGGATGCTTGGATTTTTAATTAGGACTTGTCTGTTGATAATTACTGAGGTCCCTGTGGGAAAGACACAGCTAGTTTGAAGAACACAGCGTTGATTAAGACGTGTAAAAGTCTCTCTTTGAAGATGGCAGATCTCTGCAACACTGAAACTATACCAGAACCGCTATACGATATTGAAGAATACATCTTTCATTAAGGAACCACACGGCATATATACACAACTGAATTTGAAAAAAGCAGCTCTCTAGATAATGCAGGGAAGGACAATTTGTGGGTCTTAAGGGCCTCCTCTCAAATATTCAAATCACAATTGGCCATTATTTGTTCAATTTGTCTGCTAAAATCAATATGCAGGCATGTATTATGGTATTTAAATGAAAAGAAATTGGTCCAAAATAATTTTTACATACTTTATATATAATTTTATATGCTCAAGAGTGATCCATGTCTTAGGTTTAATGGTCATAGTGATGAATGGTATATTAAATACATTTGAAATAAGGCTTTCTACAGTGCCAACATTTATTTGTGAGACACTGATATGTTAAATTTTTTATAAACTCCTGGGGACAATAGAAAATATAAATGTAACACTAATATATCATAGACAAATTCTAGAAAGATTATATTCCAAATGTCGCAAGCCTTCGTTTGACAGGTATTTATGAAGATTATCATTTATTTAATGTGATTAGTGAAACATTCTCATCTGTCCCTCGTTCTAAACCCATTTGGGTAACAGAACTCATGAATGTGGTTTCCTATTTTCAAAAGAAACCGTGAACATAAAATTTTCAGAGCGCCAGTATAAGAGAGGCTTCTACTTTTTGTTAAAGTTCGGTTGTTTTGCAGCAGAACACTTAGGTTGAGTGTAACATGTCAACCTGTTACTTACAGATAGACAAGCTTGGAATGTTTCATAAATTCACTTATGCGACCGTTGCATTAAAGGGGATTCACAAAGAGATTTATGGCTGTTTCAAGATGAGGCTTCAACTTCATGGTAGATTTCATTCTTTTTCATTTCATCTGTTAAGAGACATCCTTTAAATGAAATTAGTCACTAGCAAAGGGTATCACCATACACACTCAAAATTCCATATGCAGTTTAATTTGGTTTAAAATCTAATTTGAGCCTGGGGATTTTCTTGATTTGCATATCAAATGTAGGCAGAGCAGACCTCTGGGAGCTGACAGCTATCCCCGCGGTATGAGCAGCACATAGGGTGAATCCCAAAAAGCACCCTTTACCTATTAGAATGCACTAGGTTTGACCAGTCTTATTGGCCCTTGTGGACAGGAGTACACTTTGTCTGGAACAGGGTTCCATTTGGACTACGTCCAATGTGAGCAGCATGCAGACTTCTGATATGCCCAGAGTGGAAAGAAGGTTATACAACCCTGTTTCCAAAAGAGTTGGGACGCTGCGTAAAATGCAAATAAAATCAGAATGCAATGATGTGCAAATCATTTATCCCTATTTTTAAATCAAAATAATACACAGACAATATATCAAAATGTTGAAACAGAAATATTAATGTTTTTGAAAAAATACATGCCCATTTTTTATTTGATGCCAGCAACATGTTTAAAAAAGATGGGGTATGGGCATGTTTACCACTGTGTTGCATCACCTGTTCTTTTAACAATACTTGTTTGGTGAACTGAGGAGGCGAATCGCTGTAGTTTTTAAATTGAAATTGTCCCTTTATTGCTTGATATAGGATTTCAGCTGCTCAACAGTTCAAGCTCTCTGTTGTATTTTTCGTTTCATAATGCGCCAAATATTTTCACTGGGTAGCCATGCTGTTGTGATATGTACAGGATGTGGTTTGGCATAGTCTTGCTGAAATAAGCAAGGCCTTCCCTGAAGAATACATAATCTGGATGGTAGCATATGTTGATATATTGTTCAGAATAAATGGTGCCTTCACAGATGTGCAAGTCACTTAAGCCTTGTGCACTAATGCACCCCCATACCATCATGGATGCTGGCTTTCAAACTGTGCACTGATAACAAGCCGGATGGCAATTAATGTCAATTGTCCTCTTTAGTCCAGAGGACGCAGCATCCATAATTCCTAAAAATAAATTAAAACTTTGATTTGTCAGTCCACAGGAAAGATTCCACTTTGCCTCAGTCCATCTTAAATGATCATAGGCTCAGAAAAGGCAGTGGTTGTTCTGGATCTTTTTTATAAATGGTTTCTTCTTTGCATGGTAGCGTTTTAACTTGATTACATTTGAAACAATCCGCAGAACACATACCATAACACCCATCACCACTGTGGAGCTACACAGCCGACTCATTTACACCTCATATTCAATGTTAAACATATGAGGTGTAAAAAGAAGGAAATCAACAATCCAAATCAAACGTCAACCTGCAGCCCGACTGAATGTAAACCCTGCCTCTCCACAGGGACTCAGGGCCTGACGTGTGGCCTGCATGCCGCAACTGAGGTAGGACAGAGACAAGACCACAGAGGCTGAAGGAGCTGAAAAATGTCAAATCTGTTTCCCACATATTATTCTTTCTTGTTTAGAATAGACATGTACTCATTTTCCGTCCAGGTAGGCTATTATTAGAATGCTAATGGTTAACAGATGTTTCTGGAAGGTGTGAATGCATTACCAAAAGGTTTGCTTTTAATTGCCTGGCTTGCTTGACCCTGGAGATAACCCCAGGAACAGATCGTATTGAGTCCCTAATTCATAAGGGCCTTTTCTGCAGGACTAGTTTTGTTTTCCTTATGCTAGTTGTCCAACTTTAGTTGAACATTTTCCTCACCTCTGTACATGCATCTTTGCTCTAGCAACATCTCAAATCTCCAGAGAAATGTTATCTTTCATACTTTATTAGTGTAACTGTAATACTCAATTAATTAAATTATTTTGTTGCATTCATTCGTTGACTATTTGGAATGAATATAAAACAGGTCAAAATCCAGTTCCATTACGGGAGAGAACTCCAACCGAACACGTGCACCTCTTATCACAGCTCCTTGAAGCACACAGCCCAGGCTGTACCTACAACACACGATTAAAGCCCACACATGCACACTGACATCACATCCTGCTGTGAGCGGAATGCAACGGCAGCGTTGTCCTTGTGTGGCTGTCAGCGGAAAGCCGCCGCAGTTCTACGCCTGTCTTGCACTCTCAGCTCTGACGGGATGAGCTGTAGCACGGCACTGTGGGAAGGCTGTAAGATCTGGAGGAGCTGTCGTTCAACCCATAACCCGGGCTCCCCTAAAGGCTGTGCGTTTTCTCCCCCGTTGTACGCGGGTTTGCTGATGATACAGCATTGGTCAGCCTGCTGACATATGAAGAGGAGGAGCCCGGGTCACCCTACAGATAGATGAAGAGGAGGAGCCCGGGTCACCCTACAGATAGATGAAGGGGAGGAGCCCGGGTCAGCCTACAGACAGATAAAGGGGAGGAGCCCAAGTCAGCCTTGGAGGAATTTGCTAGTGGGTGTGATGAGTCAAACCGTGCACTTAATGTACAAAAGACTGAAGAAATGCACATTGATTTTAGGAAAAAATTCTAAAACTACCCCCACAAATAGTCACAAATAGGGTTGTGTTGGACCAGAAGCTACAGTACAGTGGAGAAATGAACTGAAGATATTTATAAGGCCAACAAAAGGTCTATTTTTAAGGACGTTAAGCTTGTGATAATCGTGATATGTTGTGCTTGTTTTGCAAGTCATTTATGGTACATGTTTTAACTTTTTGTATCATATGCTGGTACAGGAATGTCTATCAGTAAAATATGCTCAGAAATAGTTCTATAAGCGAGGTGCTGGTGGTCAAGCAGAAAGGTCTGGAGTTCATTTATGAAACAAAGTTCTCATTATGGCTCAGAACTTACTGATGGACCCTAGAGATGCTCTTCACTCAGAGTCTGAATAACTCATCGCAGGATGATGTTACAGAGTACCAAGGTACAAAAAAGATCAGATAAATGCAAACATTTGTCCCAGTGGGCAATACAGCTTTTGAATTTTCGGTGAGGCCGACTGGGCTACTGTAGGGAATATAGTCAATGTTTAGTGCATATATAGTGCAGCCAACAGAGGACCTGGTGATCTTAGTTACTCTTATGTACTTTTTTTCATATGTACTTTTAAAGTATTCCTTGAGAAATGTATTTGAATACCTTACATTTTTTGTTTCAACTGAGTAATTTGGCGTTTTCATGTAAAGGACCCGTAATTAAGCACTGATAGTCAACGTAAGTGGTTAATAAAGCATGTGACATATGCACATTCACCTCGTCTGGGATCATGAGACTCAAGAGGTTTATAAAGGAGGTCTGCCCCCCCACCTCTTTGGACTGAGGAGGCATTAAGCTGGTACTCCCTCATCTGCCCACCAGCCATGGGAACATAACAGATGCATACACCCAGCAAGCTCCTTCAATAATAAGACATAAAATAATCTGCAGACAGCCCATGACTTTATTATACAAAGTCCACCAGTGAAGACGATTTGTAAACGACCTTCGGGTTTAACTCGTTTTTTGCTAGTGTGGAAGAGAGCGGGTTAACTAAATGAAATGTATCCATCTAGTGAGCACGACTTTAATGGCAAGTAATTTAAAACAGACAGAAGAGAAACAGGAATCTCCAGACCACCACACTGACACAGTGCCCCAGAGAAAGTTAGGCCAATCTAATCATGACCGGAAAGCAATCGTTGACGTTGTGATACTTGAAATGAGGCTACTGAATCCAATCCACACTACACCTGGCCAGAACCATGCAATGTCTCTGAATAGGGGCACAATCCAATCAGCCTTTTAATGACAGGTTTACATGGGCTCAGTGATTAGTTCTCTTGTTGTACACTACCGTTCAAAAACATGGGGTCACTTAGAAATGTCCTTGTTGGCGACAGAAATGCATTTTTTTGTCCATTAAAATAGCATCAAAGTGATGAAAATACAGTGTAGACATTGTTAATGACTATTGTAACTGCAAACAGCTGATTTATTTAGGGAATATCTATGTAGGCATATGGAGGCCCTTTATCAGCAACCATCAGTCCTGTGTTCCAATGGCATATTGTGTTTGCTAATCCAAGTTTATCATTAGAAAACTCTGTTACAATTATGTTAGCACAGCTGAAAACGGTTGTGCTGATTAAAGAAGCAATAAAACTGTCCTTTAGACAAATTGAGTAACTGGATCATCAACAATTGTGGGTTGGATTATAGCCTTAAAATGGCCAGAATCGTATCAGTCTATACTTGTTCTGAGAAATGAAGGCTACTCAATGTGAGAAATTGCCAAGAAACTGAAGATCTTGTTCAACGCTCCCTTCACAAAACAGGGCAAACTGGCTGTAACCAGAAGAGGCGTGGGAGGCCCTGGTGCACAACTGAGCAAGAGGACAAAAACATTAGTGTCTATTTTCAGAAACAGTTGCCTCACAGATGTTAACTTGCAGCTTTATTAAATAGTACCCCCCAAACAACAGAATCAATGTCAACATTGAAGAAGCAACTCCTTCTAGGCAGTTAGCCATATCTCAGACTGGCAAATAAAAAAGAAAGACTAAGATTGCTGAAAGAACACAGCCACTGGACAAAGATTGGGAAGTGATATGGACAGGCAAATCAACAATTGAGGTGTTCGGATCACAAAGAACATTCGCCTGGCGCAGACTAAATGACAAAATGCTGGAGGAGTGCTTGATGCCATCTGTCAAGCATGGTGGAAGCACAGCTCCAAACTATGCAATAACTGTTTAGGCAAGAAGCAGTCAGCTGGTATTCTGTCTATAATGGAGTGGCCAGCACAGTCACTGGATCTTAACCATATTGAGCTGTGATGGGAGCAGCTTGACCGTATGGTACATAAGAAGCACCAATCCAACTTGTGGGAGGTGCTTCAGGAAGTATCGTGTGAAATTTCTTAAGATTACCTCAACAAATGGGCAACTAGAATGCCAAATTCTTTAAAGAAAACAACGTTTGAAAAAGAAAATTATTAAATCAACAAAAAATTATTAGTTCTTACCTTGTCAATTACTATATTTCTTATTCATTTTGCCATATTCCTATTTAAACTCATTTTACGTATGTTTTCATGGAAAAAAGGACATTTAGGTGACCCCAAACTTCAGTAGTGTATGTGTACAGTAGGGTGTTGATGGGTGTTTAATGTGCTCCCCAGTGGAGCAGTCAACAGATGCTGTCAAAACAACACGGCAACTAAATAACCATATTGGCAAAAGCAATGTGATATTAGAGGCAACACAAACACTTCTGCTTTATCTTACTTCACTGCACAGCTGAGGGTTGCCGGGAGACCCAACGTTGAATTGCACTGGGGGAGAAATTTGCATTTGGATTCCCACAATCTCTCTCTGTGCCAGAATCTTGAATAAAATGATATTTAAGGTTAAACCTAATTGTCTGTGATGTTGAGTTGAGGGTAAACAGGAAAGCAGGATTGGGGTCAATCATTGAAAAATAATTTGTGAATTGGCAGCAAAGTTCATATGGCTACAGGCGAACCTTGCTGGAGGATGATATGGAATCATGTAGCGAATGGTATTGGGTCTTTACCAGCTGGGGGTCGATCTGTCCCACGGAGCGACTCTGCGCGGCATTGAGGAGCTCCTCCAGTTCGCTGAAGGACAGTTTGCTGAGCTTGAGCTTGTCCATGGCCAGGTGTTCTCCATGGAAGAGTCTTCTCCACAGGTTGTCCCGACGACAGTGACCCATGGCCTGCTCCACACTGGTCTGGATCTGCCTCCACGCACAGCCCACCTGGATGGAGGACTTAACCTAATCACTTATTTGACTCATTCACAATACATAGAATACAATAGAAACTCCATACATCTAAAACTCTTGGGGAATATTCCACTCCTTTGCCTTAAACTCCTGGGTTGCTTTTACTGTGTTTTGTGTCATTGTCCATCAGTAAAAGGAAAGTGCCGTCCAATCAACTTACATGAATTTAAGTGAATTTGACCAGACAATATATCCACTTCAGAATACATTTGGCTGCTTCTGTCTTCTGTCACATCAACAACAAACACTTATGACCCAGTGCTATTGAATGACATGCATGCCCATGCCATCACACTGGCCATGGCCATGCCATCATCACCTTTACCATGGAAAGGATCCTATGATCATCCACCACTGTTGTCTTCTGTGGACATCCAGGCCTTTTTGTGTGGCAGAGCTCACCAGTGCGTTCAGTTTTCCTCATAATGTACCAAACTGTTGATTTGGCCACGCCTAATGTTCCTGCTATTTTTTTGCAGCCTAAGTATGGCCTGTTTCACTTGCATTGAGAACTCCTTTGACCACATGTTGTGGATTCAAGCAACAGCTACCAAATGCAAATGCCACACCTGCAATCTACTCCAGACCTATCATCTGCTTAATTAATGAAGAAATACTGAAGGAATAGCCTCCACCTGTCCATGAAACAGATTTTGAGTCAATTGTCTAATTACTTTTGGTCCCTTGAAAAAGATGGGGTTGCATATTAAAGAGCTGTAATTCCTAAACCCTTTCTCCTGTGTGGATGTGATTACCCTCAAATTAAGGCTGAGACTGCACCTTAAGCCCAAAACAGGGCGTGAGTTGAAAAGCCCAACCCAACAGTCACAGTGTGGCTGAGTGCCGTACCTCTTGGTTCAATAGAGGGAACAGAGGAGAGGGGTACAGGAGGCCCTGGGCCCCCGTCCCCTCAGTCAGGGGGTAGAACTCGTTTCCATCGCTGGGTGTAGAAACAGACGTCTCTGGGCCTGAGGCTGCAGGGGAAGTCTCCTCCCACAGGTCGGGTTCAGGGTCTCGCACCCCGCCCAGTTCAGCCCCTTTCTCAGGGGGGACCCGCCCCCCCAGGTCGCTGGCCTCGCGGTGTATCTGGGGAAGCTTTTTGAAGCGGCGCATGTCGGCTGTCAGCCGGGGGAACAGCTCTCGTTGGCTGGTCATAATCACGTAGTAGCGCAGCCTGAAATACACACACAATTTATTCACACTGTCGCACAGAACATGTTGCACAATGTACAAATAATACTTACAGGTTTGCTTTAGGCAAAATATCATATGCCATTGATGTTCACACAAAATACATTTTACAGTGTGGTCAAGATTCACTCAAAATATTCATGTTGCATTTAATATTACCACAACATTCATGGCATGCATATGTCTATCTCCTTAAGGCATTAAAACGCAGATTGGTAAACATCTGAAAAAGTATGTTCCTCTCCAGATTGAATGAGACATAGACACACATGGCATTTTAATTTCACTCATAGAACATTAAACCGGTATTTAAATCATACAATCACAACCATATACTGTATATACACTGAGACAAAACATTATGACCACTCACACATGAAGTGAATCACAGGTGAAGTGAATAATATTGATAATCTCCCAGCAAGGGCACATGTCAATGTCTGGGTAGATTAGATGGCAAGCGACCAATCAGTTCTTATAGACAGTGTGTTGAATGCAGGACAAATTCGCAGGAGTAAGGTCCTGGGTCAGAGCATCTCAGAAACGACAATGCTTGCGGGGTGCCCCCAGTCAACATTGGTGAGAACCTAGCAGTGGTCTGAGGAGGGACAAACCACTAACCGGCAACGGTATTGGATGCCCAAGGCTCATCGATGTGCGAGGACAACAGAGGCTGTTCCGTCTGGTCTAAACCGTCAGAAGGCCTTCAGAAGGCCTAATGTGGCACAAGTCACAGGAAATGTGAATGATGGTTACGGGAGGAAGGTGTCACAGTGCATCAGACCCTGCTGCATATGGGTCTGCGTAACCGCAACGATGACCCCTGTCCACCGTCAAAAGCTCCTACAATAGGCACGCGAGCCTCCGAACTGGACCTTGGAGTAGCGGAAGAAGGTTGTCCGGTCTGATGAGTCACGTGATTTTTTACATCACGTTTGGGGGAGTGATGGCTTCACGATGTACTGTGGGAAGACGACAAGCCGTTGGGGTGTGATGCTCAGAGCAGTATTCTGCTGGGAAACCCTGGGTACACGCGTTCATCAGGACGTCAATTTGAAAAGAGCCAGTTACTCGTACATTGTTGCAGACCAGGTACACCCCTTCATGGCAACGGTATTCCCGGATGGCAGTGGCCTCTCAGCAGGATAATGCACCCTGCCTTACTGCACACGTTGTTCGGGAATGGTTTGAGAAACATGATGAAAAGTTCAAGGCATCCAAATTCCCCAGACCTCAATCTGACTGAGTATCTGTGGGATGTGCTGGACCAATAGATGACTCCACGACTGCTCCAACTCGCAACTTACTCGGCTTGAATGTCTGCTGCTAACGTCTTGGTGCCAGATACCACAGCACACCTTGCAAAGTCCATGCCTTGGCGGATCAGCAATGTTTGGTGGCACAAGGAGGACTAACAGCATATTAGGCAGGTGGTCATAATGATTTGGCCCATTAATGTTCAAAAAAGGCTGCCTTAGCACAGGCAGTCAAATTTAGATGTTTTTTCCTCACAAGCTTCTCTGTTCATGTATCAAAACATCTGAGTGTGATTGATAAAAAGACCAATATGTTGAAACAATTGGGATCCCCAAAAAATTGAATGCCTTTTTAAATACACACACAAAGACATCTGCTCTATCAGTAGAATATCTAAGCCGCAATTTTCTCTCCCAAATTAAGTTTTTCCTTTAGAAACATTACAAAGTTACAAAGTGTGGGATGGAACTTGCAAACTTTGTTGGAAAACCATCTTACCATTTCAAGTTCATGAATCCAGACAGAAAAGCATGTATTAAGACAATATACTCAATAAAAAATACGTTGGAGAGCCTTCACTGTTGAAGAAGAGGATCTGGAAATATGCATGCTGAGAATGTATGGATAATATTAGGTTACATGTAGCTTTCAGAAGATCCTTTAAGACCAAATACAATGAATATACCATGAACATCAGTGGAATATTATGTTAAACAAACTTGGTGTCACATCATCAAATTTACTTAATTGGAAATAATGGAATATTGTCCATCTGTTATTCTTCTGCTGCAAAATTACACATTGTGTGACTGTCATCAGAACTGAGCATATTTGTTTTTTGGGCACTCTCTTTTTTAATGTACCTACACTGTTCTCACAAACCTTCAAAGAAATCAAAATGGCTGGTTTCTCAAGTCTTGCAACATCTGAGGTTTTGTGCACCCTGGTCTACACATTATTTGAATGTGTTCCCACAATCACATTTTTTTAAATAATCAATTTAATAGTTTGTGTTTGGGGAACCTTCCTTTTCTTATGTTACCACAATGTTCCCACAATTTGGAAAACTCCAAGATATGTTTAGGGAACTTTCATGCCGCATAAGGCAAATGTTTTGTAAATACATTAAATAAACGTCACCGCGATACTTTTGTTTCTGTTATGAGAAGCGGTATAGAAAGGTTCACGGAACCAAACACAACCTGGTGAGAGAAAGCTAACATCTACCAATGGAAAATAGATACAATTCCTCACAGGCTTTGAGAGGTTTGAAGAAGAGAGCTTTCTGATTATCACATGTAAACCCAAAGCTAAACACTGTTTGACTTTGCCATTATTTCTCGGATCCATTGTGTGCTATATACCCCCTCCTTTGACATGGCCGTACCTCAGCAAATGTCTCTCTCCCTCCGACTGCTCCTCAAAGGGAACGGCATTATGACACACCAGCAGGGACACGTCAAAGTCGTCATGGTGACGAAGGCCTTCCAGGTCTTTGTAAGAGCCCGAGCTGGAGAGGAAAAACAGATCAGTGATAATCTCTTTATGACACAGAGGTGTATGCAGGCATGCATGCGTGTCCACAGCCCACCTGTTCCACAGTGCCACCAAAGCGTACTCGTGGAGGTCACCGCTGGATGGCGCCCCCTTCTTGCCGTCGCCAGTCATTGCAGTCTTGGACATGCGGAGCGGCTTCATGCCATATGTGCCGGCGTGGTCAGTGATGTAATTATACAGCTGATGGGCTGTGATCATCCCCGTGGAGATGGAGAAAATCCCTGATACACAGACAGACGACGCAGTAAATTGAGCTCACGGAGGCCGGGATATAAATAAACTTCAGATTAGCAACCATCACACCGCCAGTCTCAGGCACAAATACCACATGGAAAAGTCAACTGTCTGGGCTCTTGAGCGGCACAGCGCTCTTAGGCGGTCCGTTACAACACTGTGGGGTTCATAATAATCTCGGTTCAAACTGCGACTGTGCATCCTGCTGCCGTGTGGCTGGGAGTGCCATGGGGCGTCGCCCACTGCACTGACCAGGTGGGTGAGGAAAGCTACTGTAGGCGGGGAGTTACCAACTCAACACTGTAGCGTCACGCTCTGCAGGCTAACTGAGGCTGTTAGCGGAGGGTCCACGACCTCCTCAGTGACCTGGCTAACTTCCTGGTTCGACGGGCGGTGTGAAGAGAATCACAGACTCAGGCATGTTGGGAGGTGCTGTGATAACACAAGCTCGTAACTACAACCGGGAATCGTCACCATGAATCCGAGGCGAGGTAAAAGGTTTCGGACCCTCTTGACCAAGCTGTTACCACCGGGACTCACTTCAAACAGCTACATCTCGGGGTGGGCGGGTTCAGACTCACCCTGGAAGACGTGGTTGCGTCCAAACTTGGGGATGTCAGGGTGATGGGCTATGAAGTCCTCCAGGAAGCCGGTGAGCTGGTAGCCCTGCCGCAGGGTCATGTGGCAGCCCATCAGGTACTGGTGAACCACCCTCAGGTGGAAGTCATAGCTGAAGGAGTGGACGTGCATCAGATCGCGCACCTTATCACACTCCTCAGTGAACAGCATGGAGAGCTGGAGGAGAGACAGACAGAGATACCATGGAGACGTGCCGCCGACGAGGGACTGCCTGAAGAGGGGACGCGCGCACGGGCAAACGCGCAACCGGACCGACAACCTCCATCGACCCCTTTATTCATCCCCGCAAATGTTGCAGTTGCAAACCCGTCTAATTCTTGGGCATTCACGTCAGCCGTCAGTATCGTACGCCAAACTCAACGCAACGTCTCGGAAGTGAGCCGTCTCTCGCCGTTTGCCATCAGTCTAAGAGGCGAGAAATGGTACCATTACACACTATGTCTGCATCAGTAGCAGAGCCTCCCTGCACTTTCATCAGTTCCACAGCTATTGTCTGTCTCCGTTGCGTTCCTCCAATCTGTGGCGGTTTGCACTTAAAGTGCTTATACTGCACCACGACTCCTCTCCCTCTTTTGTGAGAGCCTTTTGTAAGCATCTGTGATATCAATCCAAATCATAATTGTATCTTATTTAATTAAATCCAACATCAAAGCAGAGGCTTACAAAAGCATTAATGGCAAAATGTAAATGATTGCAGTGAGAGGCTGGAGCATGCAGTAATTACTGCACAATAACAAGAACCGGGTTCCTGGGGGGGTGGGGGTACATACTATTACTGTTGCTGCTTTCATCTTGACCATTTGCCTGGAACAAATGCAAATAGCTCTTATCAAATCAAAGAGTCAGGGAAAAAACAACATTCAAGGTTCATTCAATGAGAAAAAGTTATTTTCCTCCATTTTAAATCAACGTAATGAGTTGAACCTTTCACCACCTCTGAATAAGTGAGCGTTTTGTACCAACTTGGCCATTACATTTTGTGCTAGGGCAGACACCTTCAATAAAATTAAATCGCTGAAATTAGGCAGTACATTTCTCCCGTGGTACAGACAACAGAAGACAGTGAATGTAGGAGGGGTAATGTAATGTCACAAGGGAGAACTGGTCCGGACAGAGAGGTTCAGTAGCTGAAGGTCAGTGTACCCCAGTGGAGCTGGAGAGATCTGGAGCCTAATTAACTCTAACCTCTGTCCACAGGAACTCTGAAGCTATTAGGAGAACATGCTTCCCTTTAGCAGTGAAATCAAAGAGACACAATATCATTCTATATACCAACACGTTTATATGGGACCTTTCACATGCTGGGCCAACACTGGAAATTAATTGATAAGCCTTTGAAAAATTGCTTGTGTGTTGAACTTGGAGTGTATGTTAGCATGTGCTAGCGGAGAGAGTTTACACAAGTCACAAAAAGTACATGTTTGGCATATCATAGATGTTTTCTACTACAGAGACACATCCCAGTGCAACAACAAAGGGATGCAGTGAATTAGTGGTGCAAAAACAAACAGAGAGAATTCTAGATCATGGAGGCCATCCAGGAAGCAGAGAGATCGCAAGAGTTGATTGGAGTAAAGGGAGCATGGAAGGCGGGGCAGGGCGGAGCCATGAGTAGAGCCAATCGAAAAGAAGGAAATCCCAGATCTTTGGACCAATGGGTTGCCAACTCACAAGACCCCACACCTGACAAGTATTTACTACAAAAACAGTGACAGGAAGCAGCTGGGAAAAGCCTCAGTGGAAGTCAGTTTAGAGCTTGTT
Organism: Esox niger; assembly: GCA_016801105.1. Classification (NCBI taxonomy): domain Eukaryota; kingdom Metazoa; phylum Chordata; class Actinopteri; order Esociformes; family Esocidae; genus Esox; species Esox niger. The sequence goes on from JACXGJ010009446.1 coordinate 23,273, forward strand.
CCAGATATGAGCTGGAAAGACAGTAAGGGGCAGCATCCAGCAGAAAGAGCAGAATGTGATAATGAGCAGGTTTATTCACCAGCTTCATGGAAACCAGACCAATACAGGAGTTCAGACGCAGGTTCAACATGACCCCCAGACAGCCCAGGCCGGTTGGCCCCAGCAGAAAGATATAGGCTGAGACAGGAGTCAGGCAGACGGGCCCCAAGACAACGGTCCAGAGGACTAAGTTCAACCCGGGAACAGCACAGACATGTGTGGTAGGGAAAAGCTACACCAGGAAGCACTGACGATTCAATCAGAACAGGAAACCATCAGGGTTTAACAGGGAAAAGGGGGGGAGAGAGACAGAAAGGAGAGAGAGAGAGAAGAAGCAGAGGGAGAGATGAATGGGAGAATGGAAGAGTGGGCGTGAAAGAGAGGTATTGGGGTCATGGCTGCAAGCAAGAGGGAGGAGGACGGAGGGGTGGAGCCTGATTGGTGGAAGACACCCCGCCCCTAAGATTTCTGGGACATACCGCAGAGTCAGAGACCGGTGTGGCGTCAGGGAATGGCTTGAGACGGAGAGGTTTGGTGAGGAGGGAGCCCTGATGGAGAGAGGATATGAGATGGGACTAAAAAGATAGAGACAGATGTCCATGCACATACAGTACACACACACACATACAGTACACACACACACACATACAGTACACACACACACACACACACACACACATACATACAGTACACACACACACATACAGTATACACACACACACACACACACACACGCATACAGTATACACACACACACATACACAAACCTCCACAGCAGGAAAGAGGCCTCACTTGCCATCTCCATTTGTTTAAAGCCCTATCAAGTGAATGAGTGAGCTTGTGTGAGAGAGTGTGAGTATGATCTGTGACTGGTGTTTTGACTATGGGATGTGCTAGTCGTTTTAGTCTGAGTTAGAGGATGAATGGGGAACAGCAGACCCACTGCCGG
>JACXGJ010009447.1:0-24261 GCA_016801105.1 Esox niger
TTGCCTCCAATTGGGGAACCTATTTAAGTTTACTGTTTGTTCACATGGGTGTGGTTTATTTTGGTTGTTAGCCGTAGGCTATATTTCACCCAGTCATCGTGTCTGCTTTAAGTTTGTATGTTTGTTTTCTTTCTGTATTAAAACATGGATTTCTACATCCACACCGTCTCTGCGCCCGTGTCCTTCCAGCACCATGACACCACCAAGAGGTCTTTGGCCACTCCAGTGGAGTTACAGTCTTGCACGGATAAGCTGGAAGAAGACCAAGGAACATTGAAAGCAGAATTGTTTTGTCTCGTCTGACCCGTCCAGTCCATCTGCCAGAGGATTCGTTTGCCATCGTGGGAGACGGAGCTCGGAGGTCTTAGTGATGTAAGTTCTCGACTGAAGGCAGGTGGCAGCTGATGATCCTTGCTTTGCACTACGATTGATGCCAAAAGCCACATTTGACTGAGAAATTTGGTAGAAAACTAAAGGTTTACATGGAGTCTGCTGGAGCTACCGCTTGCTTGGCATCTCATCCATTACACTACAGACAGGGGAAAATTGATCAATTTCTTCCCCAGAAGGTGCTGTTAAGAATTTATATGTACAGTATTTTCTGATAATGCCCCATAAACAAATCTGGATATCTGGGATTGACATTTGGTTATCATTTAGCAATCTCATGGCTTGGTATAGGAAACTGTGCAGGATCCTGTCTGGTCTGGTACCATGCCTGACAGAGTATTACAAAGAATAGCCTGTGGCCTGGGTGATAAGTGTGAACAAATGCAACTGGCATAACACCCTGCTAAGACAAAGACACAATGTCACCCCCTTCTATGACATGGATAAGACCCAGACCCCTGCCAAGACACTGACATGACACAACACCCTGCTAAGACACTGACATGACACAACAACCTGCTAAGACACTGACATGACACAACAACCTGCTTAGACACTGACATGACACAACAACCTGCTAAGACACTGACATGACACAACACCTTGCTAAGACATTGACATGACACAAGAACCTGCTAAGAGATTTTAGACACTTCTGTTTTAAGGCGCCGTCACACAAAACAATAGTGATGGTTGTGACTTGAACAAACATAGAAAAATTGTCAGGACACTTCTGTCTTATTTGCACTGTAACAGTGCCAATGGAAATATGCTGTTTATCATGTCATGTTAAACAGGCAAACATCCATGTGGGAGATAAAAATACAAGAGAAGTACTGAAAAATAGGGAAGTGTAACATAACCTACTTAATCTACAATCAAATCAAACAAGGATGTTGTTTTGGGATCATCGACTGCTTTACATTTCATACATGATATAAATCTCTTGCAGGAAACTGTGCATGAGACATTACTGTCAACCCAATACCAAGCTCACAAATACAGCAGGAGTTAAGCAACTTGCAAACTATATTAGTATTACATGTTTTTCCATGGAACCAAGTATATAAAAACATAAAATAATGTGTTAATATTAGTACAGTTCATTTTATTCATACTTTTCAAATATGCACTGTACATGGGTGATAGTGCTCCTTCATCTGTCGCTCTGAGGCTGTGGAACGCCCTCCCCGGCCACCAGAGGGCTCCAGACTACAGGTGATTTAAAAGAAACCTAAGAACGTATCTTATAAAAAAGGCCTTTTATTAAATGTATGGCTCTTGATTTTTTTTCTTTATTTGTCCTGTAGCACTTTGAGATTGATTAAATGTAAAGTGCAATACAAATAAAATGTATTATTATTATAATTATTATTAAATCAAGCATTCATTAAATCAATTACATTCATTTAAATTACATGAAATGTTGTTCTGTCTGTCGTTTCTTCTGAACCGGTACGTCATGCCATGAATGCCTGGTCAGGACTAGTTGTTCATTTTGAGAGACTCATTGCTCGAGGGTACGCCTTGTTATTTTAAGGTTTGCCTTAAAAAATACAATTGAAACAGGATTCCCACACCGACTTAAAGGGTTTAAGAGAACATTGTGCTAATCAACAACAGTGCTCTAGGTAATACCCTTCACAAATGAAATGGGTAAGCTGACATACGGCCAACTGCAGTGAACTCAGAATGCCTGCACCATGTAGGCATGTCAGCCAGACTTTCCCCTTTTAGGAAAACAACAAATATCCCAGTTTGCTAACCACTAAAAGAAAACAAACTCCTGATACACTTTCTAAAAAAAAGTATGTCACATGTCTATCCAACTCAAACATGATACTAACTGTCTGTCAGCAGTTCATTTAAAGAGTATATAATAGGAGTGGCTGAGACTAATACACAAATGTGGAAGTACTATAGCGTCAGGGGGAATGGGGGGGGCTTTTAATTGGAGCAAAATGTCACATTTTAGAATGGAAACTACAAATGAGCTGGTTCTTAATGGACTAAAACACAAAAGGCACTGCATTGTCAAAACATACACTATATGGTGAAAAGTATGGGGACAGCCAACCATCACACCTATATTGTACATCCCATACCAAAACCCTGGGCATTTATATGGGATGGTCCCCCCTTTTGCAGCTACTGTGGGGAGAACAAGTATTTGATACACTGCTGGTTTTGCAGGTTTTCCTACTTACAAAGCATGTAGTGGTCTGTACATTTTATCTTAGGTACACTTCAATTGTGAGAGACAGAATCTAAAAAAAATCCAGAAGATCAAATTTTATGATTTTTTAATAATTCAATGGCATTTTATTACATGACATAATTATTTGATCACCTACCAACCAGTAAGAATTCCGTCTCTCACAGACTTGTTAGTTTTTCTGTAAGAAGCCCGCCTGTTCGCCACTCATTACCAGTATTAACTGCAACTGTTTAAAAGCCACTCTTCTGGGAAGGCTTTCCTCAAGATTCTGTGTCTCCGTAGCAATTTGTGCCCATTCTGCCAAAAAAGCATTTGTGAGGTCAGACACTGATGTTGGTTGGGAAGACCTGGCATGCAATCATTGTTCCAATTCACCCCAAAGTTATTCAATGGTTCCTCCACACCAACCTCATTGAAATATGTCTTTATGGACCCCGCTTTGTGGCACTGTCATGCTGGAACAAACCGTTGCCACAAAGTTGGATGCACCCAATAGTCAAAAATGTATTTGTATCCTGAAGCATTAAGATAACTCTCCACTGGAACTAAGTGGCCTAGCACAAACCCTGAAACACAGCCCCAGACCATTATCCCTCCTCAACAAAACTTTACAGTACTACGCATTCTGGTAGGTAGTGTTCTCCTGGCATCTGCCACACCCAGATTCATCCATCAAACTGCCAGATAGTGAAGCATCACTCCAGAGAACTTCCACCGCTCCAGAGTCCAAAGGCGGAGGGCTTTACACGACTCCAGCCGACTTGCATACAGCTGTTTGGCCATGGAAACCCATTTCCTGAAGCTAATGACTCATAGCCCTTGTGCTGATGTTGCTTCCACAGGCAGTGTGGAACAGATGATGGTTGATTTCTAAAGGCTAGATGCTTCAGCACTCGGAGTCCCCACTCTGTGAGGTAGCGTGGTCTACCACTTCATGGATGCGCTGCTGTAGCTCCTAAACGCATTGTGAAATATCATGAAGTTTGGAACCACTGAGACTCACCTTAGAGTAGGCCATTTGGCCAAAATAAATGATCTTGTAAGAAAGGCCCTGGTCAAAGAGGTAGCCATGAACTCAGTGGCCACGGTGATAGAACGTCAGCTTCTCTGCAAAGACGGGAGAACTTACCAGAACTATTTCTACAGCACTCCATCAATCAGGCCTTTATAGTGGAATGGCCAAACGGAAGCCATGCCTAAAAGGAGTATGACGTGCTGGCTGGAGAAAATCATTCAAATTACTTTAAAAATGCATTTTCATATATACATCTGAATCAAATCCAGTGCAGGTCCATGAAACCTGAGAAGTGGTATAGCATTAGCCTTCTTACTGTCACACACACACACACACACACATGCCCAGGTGTGTACTGAAATTGATACATTCATATGCTTGAGAGAGAAGGGCAGATAGAGGTAGAATTCGTTTTAGCACGCTCCACTTGTCTTTGACTTACTTGTATTAGATTTGCATTAGACAAGTGTGTGAAGGGCTGCCAACTGTAGCTAAACAATAATCCAATCTACAGGAATATAAGAGTCCTTTCAACGTATCACAACGGGCCCTGCTGCTGCGGCACACGAGTGAGGATGGTTGTCTAGCAAAACAAAAGGCCTTCAGGTAGAGAATATTCTGTATAAACTTAATAGCCGCCGAAGCATCACTATTTACACATTTATCTGATGCATCTTTCCCTACTAATCATGTATGTTACATGTTTCCCTAGCAGGATACTGGACCTGGGCTGAGGGGGGACTTCTGAGTAGTGAAGAGTAGACACTTGATATGTTGCAAAAGGAGACGTAGGGCTGAGGAGTTGGACTGATTAATGAGTAGTTCAGGATTAAATCATTGCTTCGCCATGACAACACTGCCCAATCATAATAATGAGGCAATAGCTACACAAAGTGCCTCAATTAACTGAGAACATCACGAGAAGCACATTTGGCATGCAAATGTATTCCTTCTAATAACCAATGAGGCTGTAGAGTACAGAAATGTGTGTTTTGGAATGTCTGTGAAGGTGCCGTGTTGTCTGGTGAGCCTATTTGCTTCAGAGGAGGAAACATACAAATTAGGTGTCGAAGTAGCTCCTCCCACACAGACGAACCAGGAGTGAAGACAGACCAACAAAGTAGTAAAATTACATTTGGTAGATTTATTTCACTGTTGTTTGGTCTTTTAATGTGTGTCCCATAAAGAGGAGGGATCTCCAAAATGCCCAAATTCTGTACCTGTTTTGTATAATTTATGACAGATACAGTGGGGATAACAAGTATTTGATATATTGCTGAATTTGCAGGTTTTCATACTTACAAAGCATGCAGAGGTCTGTAATTTTTATCATAGGTACACTTCAACTGTGAGAGACGGAATCTAAAACAAAACATTTTAAATAATTAATTTGCATTTTATTTCATGACATAAGTATTTGATACATCAGAAAAGCAGCACTTAATATTTGGTACAGAGACCTTGGTTTGCAATTACTGAGATCATACGTTTCCTGCAGTTCTTGTCCAGGTTTGCACACACTGCAGCAGGGATTTTGGCCCACTCCTCCACACAGACTTTCTGAAGACTGAAGACTGGCTAGACCACTCCAGGACCTTGAAATGCTTCTTACGAAGCCACTGCTTAGTTGCCCTGGCTGTGTGTTTTGGGTCGTTTTCATGCTGGAAGACCCAGGCACGACCCATCTTCAATGCTCTTACTGAGGGAAGGAGGTTGTTGGCCAAGATCTCGCGATACATGGCCCCATCCATCCTCCCCAAAGAATGATGTTTCCACCTCCATGCTTCATGGTTGGGATGGTGTTGTTGGGGTTGTACTCATCCTTCTTCTTTCTCCAAACACGGCGAGTGGAGTTTAGACCAAAAAGCTGAAGTCTATTTGATTGAGTGTGTGGACAGGTGTCTTTTATACAGGTAACGAGTTCAAACAGTTGCAGTTAATACAGGTAATGAGTCGAGAACAGGAGGGCTTCTTACAGAAAAACGAACAGGTCTGTGAGAGCCGGAATTCTTACTGGTTGTCATGCAATATAATGTAATACAATGTGATTTTCTGGATTTTTGTTTTTTTGCAGATCTCTACATGCTTTGTAAGTAGGAAAACCTGCAAAATCAGCAGTGCATCAAATACTTGTTCTCCCCACTGTAAATGTTTGCTTGATGAAGAATTCTGGGAGACCTAATGTCCAGCTTTGGGTGGTGCTGATTGCATAAATGTAAATGTGTGAATTCCAGTTTCTTTGTTTTCATTGTTTTGTCTGAGGAGAGGGGATCTTATTGTAGACCCAGCAGGGAGGGTTAGTGCTATTATTATTCTTATTATTATAATTGTGCAGATCAGTCAATTAATGTGAATGAAGTCAGTGCTGAATACTGTCATTATTAGCATCATATCTGCACCCCCTATTTTACCCATTTTTAAATGAATCATTCCACACACAATCACGCAAACTCACACAGAAAAGACACAGAATTCAGACAGACAAACACAATACTATGTAAGTGGTGTGTCATCCCTGGCTTTAATATCTGGAAATGCGAGGGCCCACACTCCAGGAAAACCACAAAGAAAACCAAAAAAAAACGTTGGCCCGTGTGGAGGTCCAGCAGTCTGGAGGGAAACTGTAACAACGTGTGTAGTTGGGAATCCGCTGCATTTGTCTGACTGAAACCTGACATCCCCAAACCTGGAAAGGCCCACATGTTCTGGTTCCAGCCATTTTGCTATTTGTTCAGCACAGATCCTGTTTCTGGGTTACGTACAACATGCACCTTGGGTATGTACTGTATGTATAGGGCCCTACAGAATTTCTGGCATTTGGTCGGAGATGCGCGATTAGGCAGACGGCCAACTAATACCAGTGCCAGTAGATTTTTACAAGATTACATCATAACATTTTTATTTGGGCTGACGGGCACACACTTATGCAGCACCTAAACCACGGAATGGGAATTTACAAATGATGCCATGATTTACACAATCACTGGTGGGTTTCCATTTACCAAAATGTAGAACTGAGACAAAGGTGAAATTGCATTGCTGAATGTCAAAGGAGAAATAGTAGATGATCAGGTCGCAGAAGCTGGTGACAAGGAGGGATTAGTAGTACATCTGTAGTTTTGCAGGTATGGCTAGGAAACGGGCACTGACCATTTCATTTCCACACTGCAAGAAAGTGCAGCACATATTATGCAAAATAAATAAAAACCTGGCATTAGAGAAATGGAAGAAGTCATTGTTTGGTCCCCCTAACCCTGCAAAACAAAAGCACATCGGAATGGAAATCAAATGTTTTTCGCTTGACCAATTCTCTCATGTTAAGTATTTACTAATGGTACATTGAAAGTTCATTCTGTAAATCATTTCTTTTTAAGTCACTGAAACTCCATTACTTAATGGTTATATTGGTTTTATGTTGGGAAAATGAAAACAGAAATATGTCGCTGGCATAATTATTCCACACATTAATATAAGGTAGAGCCAACTTGCACTATAACAACAGCTTCACAGTATGTCTATTGGTAAGTAAGTACCAGCTTCGCAGTCTTGTAGTGATTGTGGCCCATTCTTGTACGCAGATTTGCTCCAGGTTTTTCAGATTGGTAAGACAAGCTTGTGGACCACCGTTTTTAAATATTACATAAATATCTTTTAAATTGTGCCACAAATTCTCAGTGAGGAATTTGGGCCAATGTAGGACATTCACCGTTTTGTTCTTGAGACACGAATGTTGATTTGTCCTTTTGCTTGGAAAGTTTGTCCTGCTGAAAGCGAAATTTACCCCCAAGCTAAAGTGTTTTAGTGGATGGAAGTTGCTTCTGTGGCAGTATTTCCCAGATTTTAGTCAATCCCATTCTTAGAGCAATTTGAATAATATGGCAAATCCCTGCTGAATCTGACAACATGACACTACCACCACCATACATCACTGTAGAGATGGTTTGTCTAGAGAAACGGGCAGTGTTAGGTTTGTGTCACAAGTCTTGCTTTTAGTTTTATCCAGAAAGCTGTATCTTGGTCTTATCTAACCTACATTGAATTTCAGCAAGGCCTTCTTTTTTGCCTTCATCCTATTCAGACCAATGTCAGCTTTTAGTTGCGTCACCACTCTCACCAACACTAAACCTCTCCATGCATTAAAACACATTGTTTTCAGAACCCAGCTGAAGTCCTCACATTGAGCATGCAGCCTGACTGTTTCTGTTTATTACATTTAAAAAAACAATGTTCGGGTGAAAATATTTCTAATCGAGAGATGTAGGCTGATGGCACTGGCCACAAGCAATATCATTTTAATAAACACAATGAAAACATCCCCTTTAAGTACAAAGAAACAGGGATGATTTATTCTCTGAATGTAAGGGGGTTGTGAGGCAATGCTGCTATAGGCATTTAGGGCTATGTGCGGACATGTTTGCTCCTTTATTAGCGCTAACATGGATGTGTCGTTGTTGCCATCTTATTGATTATAGCCTCTGCGATATTAGACGAGTATTGAGCTTACGCTTGCTATTCATTATTGCATTTATTTCCTCTATGTCCAATTCAAAGTCGTATTTATAAAATGCTTCGGATAACATAGCATCATTCTCAACAATACACACGTGCTATTTGTTGCCTGGTCTTTTTGAAACTTCATTAAACCCTTCAACTGGAATCCCACCTTTTCTGTCCTCTATGCCCTGAACTGCACAGAACTGAACACATAGAAGAGAAATAAACCTTAAAATATACAATCCAACAGGTTCAACATTTTTGATTAATCAAAGTAGCCAGGCTTTGCCCTGAAATCCGTGGGTCTATGTATTCTTTTCTTCTATATCTTTATATTGCTGTAACGAAAAGCTCAACTGTAAGAGAAACCTGGTCTCAGTTTGATTTCCCCCGATACAGGTAAAAAAATACAATAAAACATCTCCAAAGTACAGTTAGAACGTTCTAAGAGCCCATTGCTTTAGGGATGACTGGAGATCTCAAACCTCATGAAAGGCAATTCAGTTTTGCTCTCTCGGCTTAAAGCACATTAGAATGAATGAGGAGCACCCCCCCCAACACAATGTAAAGGACTTGCACTGTGAAGAGATAATGCAAAACATAATGTGTGGTTTGTGAAAGCATTTTTGTTCTGGTCACGTGCAGAGGAACAACAATTTCATTCAGATAGTTAGATGTCAGTTGTCACTTGGGATAGTTGGCTGCTTTTCTCCCAACCCCGTTGCTAATGAGGTAAATATCCAACCCCGTTGCTAATGAGGTAGATATCCAACCCCGTTGCTAATGAGGTAAATATCCAACCCCGTTGTTTGTGAGGTAGATATCCAACTCTGTTGTTTGTGAGGTAGATACCCAACCCCGTTTCTTGTGAGGTAGATATCCAACTCCATTGCTTGTGAGGTAGATATCCAACCCCGTTGCTTGTGAGGTAGATATCCAACCCCGTTGTTTGTGAGGTAGATATCCAACTCCGTTGCTTGTGAGGTAGATATCCAACCCTGTTGCTACAAAGCTAGGTAATTTTGCTCGCTACACATTAGAGATTGGCTGTTAAACTCCCCACAGGTACCATGAAAAAGTACAAATTCATTCAGAAGTTGTTGGACAACTGCAACTTTATTTTGTGGTGGAAATTGGTTAAGGGAAAATAAACGAAGTCCACACTATTTTTTGCAAGTAGTCTTTCAAACATGTCACTGTGGGAATCACATCTATGGAATCACATATGAAGTGTGAAAAATACAAAAACATAAAAACAACAAAAACGCTGCAACAAACAAACGCACAGCATTTCTCAGTTCTGTTTGGTCGTTCCACAGACGATAGTCCCGTGAAGTACAGACAGTAACATTATTGTTAGCTGTAGGTCTCAAATTGGTGTCCTTATGTATTGAATGCATGGACTGTTTTAGTGAAATTGTTCTAAAATTGAATTTCGAAGTGGCATTGAGAAAGTTTGAAATTAGATTTGTAGAAACTTGCATATACCTTGTATATTTATCTAGCATTCAATCTCTATCCCTGTAAGCCAGTAGCTGATGCATTGTGCTTCCACCGACACTCTAAACATATAAATAAAATGTCATGCATCATTTAGTCACAGAAATCTGCATCCTTTATTTTCACAGCGCTGTATGTAAAGGCCAAGCAATTCACACAGTTCAAGATGTGGTCTGGGATTCATGTTCGATATGTGGTTTATATGTGCATGATCTGCAAACAGAAACACCTCGACACCTCACCTCAGTCCTGGAACTTCAGGTTGGAAAGCCAGTGGTTGTGGTGATATGGGACACAAACTGGCGAATACTTGACAGACATCATTTTCATACCCTTTTTACACCTTTTTGGAGCGACCGTGCAACTTCAACATGTGGTCAAAAATCCCAGAATGCATCTTTAAGTTTTAAAAAAGGGAATGTGGAGTGGATGAATTGAAGGGAGGGAGCCCATTACTGAAGGAGATGTGATGTATGTCATCAATTAATCCAAAACGATGAATTCAATGTCCAGAACATAGCATTTTGTACTGCTTCTTGTTGAGTGCAGTATCAAGTGGCTGGAGTAAATGTGTAAAAACTCGCCCCCTGGTGGTTCGATCCACCAATCACACTAACAATCACACACTGCCCAGAACACAGAGTAACTACTCTGTTTTTTCAGTCCTGTTATGGAGTGGGTATGTAAGTATGTAAACATGTATATTTTACAGAAATAAATTGATGTCCAGATTTTTGCAGATGAATTATGTTGTTTTTACATTGGTGATATTCCTAAAATGTACAATTTCCTTTATTAGATCTAAACCATAACGTCTCCTCTTTCTAATTAAAAAAGTTCTGTAATATAGTATATATTATACTCATGAATTTATATATATATGCTTTATTAAATCAGGCACTACCCAAATAGATGGCCTTAGTTCGACTTCCAGGATCCCAAGACATATGCCCCCCAAGACATACGCACCCCAAGTCATACGCACCCCAAGACATACGCACCCCAAGACATATGCACAGTCCTGTGTACGATTATAAGAAGTGTGACAATCATCATTTACGTGTATCTATGAGTCTTGCCATTATTACTATAATTTACGTACATGGTGTAATTTAACATAAAAAATGGTCTATTACTGTTCTGCACTCTGTCATGTGTTGTTATATGTGGACCACAAGATTAATACTAAATGGGGTATCTGAGGCAATCAAAAAAAGGTTAAGAATAGTCCTAAGAACGTAGCAGGATTCCGTTCTAACTTATGTAGCATGTAAATATCTATTGTAATCTGATTGGGTACTGACATTCAAAGACTATGTATAAAATATTAGCTAGTATAGTAATAATTTGTGTACACTATTACCATATTTAGATGGCCTAATTCGCTGTTCTCACACTTGAGTCAGAAAGTTTGTCAACATTTTAGAAACAAATAAAAAATGACATTGGGGCATGTTTTCAGACAACATTTCTTTAATACAAAGTCAACATATCTACATACACAGTGGTTTTAAACCAATTATTGTTTCAGTTAGAAGTAACAGTTTGAAAGCGATAGCACTTGGCCCTCGTACAAAGAAAAACTATTCTGCTTGAGTTTGGGTTCTTTATATTTTTGTTGGCTGTATACATCCTATTCTTTTGTGAAGATTTTTTCTTTTGTTAAATTTTCCCCATCGGCGGAGTATTCCGGTAATTTGGCTGCTTTTGTCAAACATCTTTACATGAAGTCAAAGTTACATGTCACACAAGCATCCAAAGACATCCACGGTCTTGGTTTTTGCCATCGGCCCTTAACCGGTCTTTGAATTCAGTCACAAAAAGTCCTCATTTCAAGATTGAGTTCATATGAAATGGTTCTCGGTTCCCACTGTTCATAAAGGATATGCTGGAAATGAATAAATCACAGCGACTCTTTGTGTCGTATTCCTTTGTCCTGGTCTTTGCGTCACATAGCTCCTTCTCGTTTAGTCCAGATTAATTCTGCATCCCGTAACAAAATGAGGCCAAAATGAATTAAGAAGAAAAAAGGTATGAATCTATGGTCTATACAGGTCTTGTAATGTTCTTGGGTGGGAAAATACCACACATAATTATTATGGGTTGGTGGTACTTAGTAATGGCTGTCATTGCACTTTGGCCAGTTGCTAAGAAAATCCCTGCCTGTCAATGGAGCATTCACATTTTGGCATTTTAGGCAGTTGGGCACACTAGCAATTCTCCTTTTTTGGTGGATGGGAGGATAGAGCTTTTCTATCAGAAAGGAAGATTACTTTTGTTGCCATAGTTGTCCACACCTGGATGAGGAAGCAGTGTTCACTTTCAGGACAGGTTCCATCTGGTTTTCAAGAAACCACAGCGGAGGCCCGAGACCAGTCTCATGACAAAGCTAGCTGTGTGTGGGTAGCTGGGAAATTACTAATATGGCAGATCAGACAAAAAAAGAGGCGATTCAAGGGGAGCAGAATGAAGTAACGTTTTTACAAAAGGAGAAAGTACGATTTACAAACACCAGGAACAATGAGCAGAACCTTTTCGTTGCAGTTCAGTATTTGATTTGACATAAGAGAGCGTTGAAGGGCAAATTATACAAATACATATAATATATATATTTGTTTATTTACAGGTATTATATTCTGGGTAATGGTAGATATATAACAAATGGATGATCTCGTATGTGAAAAAGACAAAAATAAAAGGTAGGGGATGAACTGACTACAAAGAAAGAGGGAGCTCAGCCTGTACATGATGAGAATAAATCTATGACAATGGGTAACGATGTACTGATTCAATTTTAACGATTTGTAGACCACATCATCTACAAATTATGAAAAGAATACAGAATATAATCTTATAACTAAAGAACAACGATTAAAAATGCCATATTTTTGTCGGCATTGGTCTACCAAGTGGTAGGAATGAAAAAGGGATGTAAGACAGGTGCTTTACCAGAAACCTCCAGCTTTGTTTTAGGAATAATAATATAAAATAATAACAAAAAGGTATCCATCATTATATCACATGAGCAGTTTGAAGTTTATGGGTAAAAAAAGAAGAGAAAAAAGTACTACATTTATACTAAGAGTTTGGATATATCTTTATATTCTGCATTTAAATATATATGTATTTGTGAATGTGCGATATATATACTTACATACATATATGCACACATCCACACAAACACATGTTATACTTAACATTTCTACAGTGAAAAAATAGAATTGTCTTCTAACATAATATGAACAAATAAGCATTTATTTTTCTTGCTAATAAAAAAAATGTGATACAATATCTCTGTTAAAAAACTAAACAATAAAATAAAATAAAAAGTCAGCTATGTAAAGTAAAATAACAAAAGTCATCATAATACAACATTAAGGTTTTCATAATGTTTCAGTAACAATAAGGCTTTTTGGAAATAAGAAAAACTACACACAGCTTCTTTCATCTCTGTTAGTGTGCATACCAATTTAGTACACTTTACAAAATCCATACTTCTGGATACAACAAAGCACACACCTCTGAGAAAAACTTCTTAAATGGGGGTCTTTGAGGACCTGTTTTTTCTTGACACATGTCTAAAATGTGTCCAGAATCTGCACTAGCGTGTACTTAAATCTGCCCTGGAATTGGTTCAAGTTTGGTGACATCAGAACTCATAAATCCAACATGGCCTCTGTTTCTCCAATCATCCAGAGGCCTTTTTGCCAACAGGTGGAGGAGGAAGAGACAGAGATCTTTCTCAAAATAACCAACTAATTTCCTCACCACTTTAAACACCTTTCCTTCCACAATTTGCACCACAACTGCAGGAGGGGTGACTCTCTTTTAGTCAAGGTGGGGACATTAGTACGATGACAGTTTAGTAAGATGGTGGGTACAGAGGAGTCTGAGAGCAGATGGTTGGGAAACATTAACATGGATGCCCTTTCAGTCATAGCCGCCAGAACGCCAAGTACGCACCCGCCAGGCTCCCCCGCTGTCATACCAATCGAAGTCACACGTACAGCATACAGGAGAATAAGCAGCAAGTTGGTATTGACGGGACCCCCCCAGAAATACAAGTAAAATTGTAAGACAAAAGTATCAAATGATTACAATGGGTTGTTGGTCACTGTTTGAAGAAAGAGCCGAGGTGCCACACTGAACATTAACTGTGAACCTGTTGTCACGTGGCGTAACCACTCGTCCTTTAGCCTAAAGCAAACGCAGGCTCACCGTTCACAAGAATGGACAGACACTGCACCCGTAAATAATGGTATAACTAGTCCTGAACGAAGAGCAAATCACTGTACCGGTGGTCCCGGACGAAGAGCAACCGTGAAGTCACTGGACAAGGTTGTCCTATCTCTGGTCCGGCAAGAGCAGTCACTTGTTTCCATGGTGACTGAGGCTAAGAGTGGGTTGGAGTTTGTCCTCGAGCAAAAAAAACAAAAAAATACTGCACTTCAAGTGCTGAAGAAACACAGAAAGTTGATTGAATTGGCATTTGAAAATCTACTGTTGGCTGTCCATTTAAAACAACTATCCTTACTTTCCCCCAGACTACTGCAGAGGCCTGTCTTTGCCCGTATAGTTTAGGGAACATCTGCCTTTTTTCTGTTGGTATGACGGACATTTGAAGACTTTGAAAGATCACACCGGAACGAAGGGCAGTAACAGTTATCTGGCCAGAGAGGAGAGTGACAATGGCTACTGAATGTGGGTTGACTCCTCATGCCAGTGCTGTTGACTTTCAGTGTTTGTCTCTTCATGTTTCTTTGTGTTTTGGGGACAGTCCTCTGCATACAGTTTTACCATCAGAAGCGTGAACAAACGATTAGTTACTCTTAAGCTCTGCACTTACATGATAAAAAAGGGAGAACGGTTGAATCATCAACGACACGTCCTGTTTACAATTTTCTCAATCCCTTTGCTTTTTTACCTCAGCCACGTTCACCTAGTAACGTTTCCTTTACCCACTGGGAACTTTTTATAGTTTGTATGTAGTTATTTTTTTAAATAGATGTCCACAACATGTTTACAATGTCCACCTCCACATCTGAACACTTGAGGTAAGGTTAGCAGTCTGACACTTTGATTATTTCAACCCCACAGCTTGAGCCAACTCTTTTGGTTTATTTCTTCCCAGTGAGAATGACAGTTTGTTTTTCTGATTGAATCCATTATACTTTCCGCACTGGCATCTAAATCCATTGGGTCCAATTGGAATAGTTGGTGATTTCAATTTATTTCTTACAAAATAAAATCTAGAATTAGTTTGCTTTCCTGATGGCTGAATTTTGTATTCTGGTTGTTGTTGTTGTTGTTGTCAAATTTCAAGCAAGTTTCTATGGCTCAGGAGACTGTTGAGGGGGACACAGGATTTGGGAGACGAGATGGCTTTTTACGTTGCATAGTGATCAAAGCTTCCTAGGTACTCCAGACCCGCCTGGTAGCAGAACTGATATTCATCCTGAAATTGACAAAACAAAGACAGAAGACAAAGCATTGAACATTGGTAATGCATTGTTCACAAGCAAACAGGAAAAGAATATAGTGGATTCAATGTTGTCCTTCAAGCTATACATAGCAGCCGCTCCAAGACTCACAGTGGGGACCAATGGTAACACATTGCTAATACAATGCTAACACATTGCTAATACAATGCTAACACAATGCTAATTGTAATTCTTAGCCCCCATGGCTAAACTGCATTTTTGGATTAGAATATGTTTATTGTCCCTTGAAAGAACCTCCTGTCTAGTGGGGCTCAATAAAACAACAAACACACAGCAGGCAAAAAAACAAAACATAGAAGACCTGTGACAACGTAATCACTATGAGCATTGAGATAGCAAAGCTAGTAACGTTTCACCGCAGTGATGAAGCGCTATTGCAGAGTCTTGAGGACATATCCATGTTGACGTAGTCAACTTCTGAATTATTCACGGGCTGATTCCCCATGATTTCTCGATTGATGTTGTGATCACATGATCAACCTCATCATCAGGAGTGACGGGCCAAGGAACTCCGCAAGTCGCCACCAGTTGACGACAGTAACCTGGTCTTCAAGGCCTTCGACTGCAGTGTCCACGTCGTAATGTGTTTTCACCCTGCTAGGTTCTCTTACCATCTCAGGGCGGTCAACGCACAGACCGCTACGTCTATGAGAACCTGTGAGTCCAGGTTGACCTCTCACCTCTGTTTGCACCATGGCTGGCCTCTGTGTGCGCAGCATCTTCACCGTCTGGAAGATGTCTACCACACCCTCGTAGCGCATCCTCTCCAGCACAATGCTGAGCGTAATGAATACGCCGGTCCGGCCAACCCCCGCGCTGGAAACACACACACAAACACAGTCTCAGGGAAAATACCTTTATTAACAACGTTTTTTTCGGCAGCTGTTGCTAGGCAGATTAATGCCAGGGTTTGAGGGGACGACCTGAGACGTAATCTTGATTTGAGGAATCTTAACAATCCACTTTAAGCCCGTGCAGCAGCACGACATGACACACACGCACGCACAAACACAATGTCAGACACACGCAACCGCATGCGTAAAGCCCACAGGTACGCAGACACCCGCACGCACAGCGTCCCTTTTCCAAACCCACAGCAGTCCTCAGAAATGGGGCCAGTCTTAAGTCTGATCCTGAAATACTTTAGGGATGTCTCCTTAAGCTGCTTTGGTGTGAAATAACTTCCACTTCACCAATGAAACAATAATTGATATGACATCAGATTTATTTCTCTCCCCCCTATCCTTCACCCATGACCGTCTCTGACGGAGACGCTGGAGAAGACCGGGACTCGAGTTAAAAGGTTACAAATTGTATTGTCAAATGTGACTTCAGACTGCCTCAAAAACGACTGACAACAGATTGACCAAACAACAGTGAAAAAAAATACAAACGCAACATGCAACAATTTCTAAGAATTTAATTAGTTACATTGTATATAAGGAAAGGGGAAATGCTCAGTGACATGGATGTAAAGGACATTTTAACATTGCATACACTATTTTGTTCAGTTTAAAATCCAACAAGAACCAAAATAGATGGATCTCCGAGACGGAGAACAAAGACGTAAGCACAGCCACTGAGTTCTTCCCATTCTGTGTCACCACCATCTGTCCCCCCTTGTTCTCCTCTCGACAAACCTTTACTCCGCCCGTCCCATCTGCTTGTCCTCCGTCCCTCCACCCCTCCACGCCACTCTCCCCTAGTAGCTGGTCACAGCTTGTCACATGGCTCTTAAACTCCATCAAACCCTTTTAAATAGATAGACCTCCAAGTCTGACAGCCGTGGAAGAAGACGCTGACTGAGGGGATTTACGCTCCCATTCACGGGAAGTAATCAGGCAATTAACGACAAAAACTGGGTGGCACTATAAGATAAGAGGCAGAGAGGATGGAAACAGAGAAGGCAAGAAAGAGTGAAGGGATTGAGAAAATACACAAAGAGAGAGAGAGAGAGAGAGACAGAAAGAGTGGGATGGAAATTTAAGCAAGAGAAAGCGACAGAATGAAAGAATGCACAGTCGCTCTCAATGACACCATGGGAGCAGGTAGTATGACCGAAGTGCAAAGAGCTGGAAGGTAGGTAGAGAAAGATGACAAGAGGGAACCTGCACAGTCCAGACAGACATACACTCAATCCGGACAGGCAGATAGAAAGACCATCGCCAAGCTCACATTTCTATATCAGGCTTTGTGAGTTCATTGGGGAAAAGCAACGAAGGAACCATCCCAGACATTCTCCTAAATCTCCAGCATGCATTTCTAGCCAACCCAGATGGTTTTCCCATATTATTATTGGATCCACCAAATTACACTTCTGGTAAGTCCTCAAATGCCAGCCCGCGACTCCCAAATGACATAGAATGCTGCGTCCTGTTCACTACTTTTCACCAGAGCTAAATGGAGCCCGACTAAAAGTAGTGCACTACATAGAATATATGATACCAATTAGAACACTGACACGTTTTTCAAAAATATAGTGTTTTCCTCCTTTCTCACTGATCCTCTTGCATTAGCTATGCATAGTCTGGAAGGCAGCTGAACTAAATCCCTTCACAGAGACAAACTGCTTTATTATGTATTTTTTGGACACAGATGTCTCTCTTAAAGGTAACTGCTTTATTATGGCTTTCCCAAACTCTTTTCAGATGTAGGACACTGCTACAGTAACGCACTGATAGCAATATCTGATTAACTTTTAGACTACAAAAAAACGGAGGCATCAGAACAGTTCAACGAAGAGCATTGAGTTCTAGCCATGTTCCGAATCGCTTCCCTGAGAAGTGTAAAAGGAGCGGCTTGTTACACACATTTTGTAATTATTTTTTTATGGAAGGGTAGCATTATTTCTATAAAACATCTTGGTAATAAAACGCAAAGTACTGTTTTAAGACAGAGTTGACTGGATGCAGGCAAGATGGATGGCGAAAGCAGCTTTAGAATTTTGGATGACTTAAGTAGTCCTGCTTCAGACTTAAGTTCTGCTTCAGACTGAAGTCCTGCTTCAGACTTAAGTCTCGGTTCAGTGGTGCTTCGAAACTCCAGACAGGTGTTGTGTCGGCCCTTAGGCACATCTGCAGTGTAAACTGACAATAGATATACAACTATACCATAACCGAAGTGATAGATATGTTTTATTACAGGTTTCTTAGAAAAAGCCCTTGTTTTTAACCATCAACATACTAGGTAAAACATACTGGGTAAAACATTTTGTAATCTAGAGCCTGCGTTACTCTGAAAACACAGTCCTATTTCTGTGGCAGTCACACAAATATGTTTGCTGAATATGGCTCAACCAAAGCAACAACAAAAGTCACATTGGAGAAAGCTGACAAAAAACACGTTGCGGAAAATTTATGACAATTATTTAATGCCAGGCAGCCAAGTGAATAATTATGAATGAGAGGAGCCCATGGTGTTGAGCATTAGCAGCGAGAAGAGAGAAGATGAGCATGAGAGGGAAAGAGAGAGATGAAAAGCTAGCACAAGAAAAAAAAGAGTGCAAACAGAAGACATTGTGAGAGAGGAAGAGAAATACGGGGAAGAGAGTGAAGACAGGTGAGAACAAGAGGAAGACAAAGAGGGAGAGCCAGAGGAAGAGCGATGTAGGGAGAATGAGGGAACACAAGAAAAGAAAGAGAGCTGGCGTCAAGTGTGAGGAGGCCTTGTTGATGAGCACCCGACGAGGCGGGTTGTAATCCCCTTACCATCACAAGGCCTCAGTGTGGGAGTTATCAGACACACCTACACTCTTTAACTCGGGCAACCTCAAGTGTTAACGTCAGGATAATGGATTAGACACGTGTTGACATTGTTAGGTGCATATAAGCCTGTCGGTCTGAATTATTAAGATGCACCAGTAGAGAACACCAACGTTAGTGTCCTGCAACCCCCCCAAACACACGCACGCACGGGGTCCTCACCTGCAGTGGACAGAGATGGGACCGTCCTGGCCAAACTGCTCCTTGGTTTTGTGCACCTGGCCTATGAAGTCGATGAAGCCCTCGCCTGACTTGGGCACGCCCTGCTCCGGCCAATCTGTGAACTGGAACTGCCTCACCGTCCTCGACTGGCCATCCTGAGAGGGGGGGGGGGTATAAACGTAAGTGACTGTGAGGCATGGTTTGAAGGAGAAAGACGGAGGTAGAGAGAGAGAGAAGTACAGAGAAGGATGTAAAGGGAGAAATATCAGATCTTTAACATTACATCCCTTTCTGTGGGCAGTTCATATCACTGAAGTTGCCAGACGTTCTGTATTTGCATTTAGAGAATCCATGTTATAATTATTCATCACAAACCAGTTGTTTGTTCTTTGGAGATGTTGCGCCTGTAATAACTTTAACTTCCATTTGGTTGCTAGTACACCCAATCTCCACCATGTGATCAAGGAATCTACTAAGAGACGCTGTGACTCCCAACTGCAGACTCCGCCCGCAGACTCCGCCCACAGAATCCTCCCGCAGACTCCGCCCGCAGACTCCTCCCGCAGACTCCGCCCGCAGACTCCGCCCACAGACTCCGCCCGCAGACTCCCCACCGCTGAGGGTTGAGACCACCCTGGCTGCAGACACATACCTCCCTCTCCTATCCATCACACTTTCTCCAATCCAGCATAGGAATTTGCCCGAAAATCATTGTTCGCCATACTGCCACCATGGCCTTTGTGTCCCTGCCACTGTCAAAATCTCATGGTCAGCAGTGGTTGCAAATGTTTTGTAGTTCGCCACTGAGAACAAACACAAGAATGGACTACATGCATGTAAGCAAGCTAGCTAGTTATCGATAGATAACTGACTTATTTAGTGCTTACATGAACTTAACCTCTGTTTCTGTCACGAGCTACTGGGAGGTCGGAAAGTTCTCACCTCCAGGTGGGAGAACACACCTGAACGCTTTTTGAAAGTTCAGAGAAGTAACGTTAGATTTGACATCACTCTACATGGCTTTGTGTTGACAGATTAAAAAACAAACAATACTTGCTCTGTGCACTAATAAGTCACAATATTTGTTTATTTAGGTCGTACTCATTAGCGAAGGTAGTTGTGATGTTAAAGGATACTTAGTGGTTTACTTTTGGGTGTCTGAGGTAAGGTTATCTTCCTGACATTCTAGCCTTAACGTTACTTAACTGTCAATACCGTAGCATGTTTGTCATCATGTGAACATTTCCAACTTAAAAGGAAAAACATTCCAGAATCTATAAAGATGTTGAGGGAGTAGATGTAATTTCCAGGATTAAAACATGATAATAAAAAAATGTATGCGGAAAAACCATCAGTTATAATATGATATTATTTGAAATATGATATTAAAAAGTAAATAATGTATATGTTTTTATGTCATGCATGTTTTTTTCTTATTAGCTTTTCAAGTTGTTTATTTGTAAGCTCCAAATGCTCTTATTTTACTCAGTGTCTTTGGTGCCCTGGCATGTGGCCTTTGTACCCTAAACATTTTTGTGACACCAAAGGCCAAATGGCTTTGACCCTAAAATGACAAAATTCCAAGCCTGCTTCTTTCCCTCACTCGTTCTGCTATCTCTCTTTATCTCTCCTATCCCTCTCTTTCTCTCTCCTATCTCTCTCATATCCCCCTCTTTCTCTCTCCTATCCCCCTCTTTCTCTCTGCTATCCCTCTCTTTCTCTCTCATATCCCCCTCTTTCTCTCTCCTATTCCTCTTTCTCTCTCCTATTCCTCGCTTTCTCTCTCCTATCCCTCTTTCTCTCTCCTATTCCTCGCTTTCTCTCTCCTATCTCTCTTTCTCTCTCCTATCTCTCTTTCTCTCTCCTATCCCTCTCTTTCTCTCTCATATCCCTCTTTCTCTCTCCTATCCCTCTCTTTCTCTCTCCTATCTCTCTTTCTCTCTCCTATTCCTCTCTTTCTCTCTCCTATCTCTCTTTCTCTCTCCTATCCCTCTCTTTCTCATATCCCCCTCTTTCTCTCTCCTATCCCTCTCTTTCTCTCTCCTATCTCTCTTTCTCTCTCCTATTCCTCTCTTTCTCTCTCCTATCTCTCTTTCTCTCTCCTATTCCTCTCTTTCTCGCTCCTATTTCTCACTCTGTCTCTCTCTCCTAGCCCTCGCTCATTCTCTCTACTATCCCTTACTCTCTCTCCTAGCTCTAGCTCTTTCTCCTATCGCTCGCTCGCCATCCATTTTCACTTGTCGTTTTTGCTGTGGAATAAGTCCTGGTTAGAGAAAATCAATAGGGCGTCCAGCGTGACACGCGTCTTCTTCAGGACAACGTGTTAAACGGGGTAATCCTGAACCGAGGACTGATCGATGGAGGAGTCTGATGGATGAGTTGGATGAGGGGAGAGGAAGGGTGCCGAAAACGCCACAGGACTCTCCAGAGGAAACCGGGCAGCGCCACTGGAGCGGACCGACGCTACAGGAAAATGTCTCCATTTGAATCTCTGCTGAAGGATAGTCGATTATTGCAGGGTCTCAATTTTGGAAGTTGACCGTGTGGGAAAGAAAACAATCTCTGGATTTTGAGACCGAAGAGCTGATGGAGAACCACAGTCCTCAAGCCTTTCCTTTTAACAACCAGGAGTCCCAGGTCCATTGGAATTGAAACACACTGAACAGTACATATAATCCCAAAGCAAAAGGCTATAAACATGACCTGGTCCCTAGTTCTGTCTACTTCTGCTTTGGAAAATAATCAACTGCATTCATTTATACATTTGAACGCTATCCTCTGGGACATGTTGTACATATTTTTCACAAATAATTGTAAATCACTTCAACAGTTGCCTTTGTTTGACAGATGAACCCTTTGGTCTCATTTCTCTTTTGCATTCTGACACCCTTTGTTCAGTTTAGTTTTGTCCTTTAAAACTAATTTGAAAGCATTTTGCATTTCTCCACAAGGATAAAAGCGAAGGAGATGAAAAAACAACAACACACAATTAGCTGAGTGCGTAGAGACAAATATAAAGAATAAATTCAACACCTAACCTGGGGGTTTAATGCACTATGTCAAATTGTCTGATTAAATACGTGCCTGACTAGCGGAGAGAGCTGAAGTGTGATGCCTGCTAGCGCATGCACACACACACACCTTCCCATCCACTCAGCGATACCAACCACCTCTTACTCCCCCCGAATCTCTATCACTTTTTATATCTCTTCTCCTTTCTTTCCCACCTACCACTAAATTCCCATTCTTTCTTCGCTATCCTTTTCTCTACCTCTCATCTTTTCTCCCTCTCTGTTCCTTTTCTCTTTCCCCCAACCTCTCTTCCCTTTTTCTCTTCTCCCCATCCACATTTATCTTTCTTTCTCCCTGTCCTGTGTCACCCTTGTCCTACAGTCACCTCTGATTAGAGGTCCCTTTCTTTTCTTCCGGAGATGTTAAGCATACCGCCAAACCTGATTACCTGAGTGGGCTGTTCTGATGATTCAATCACAATTACAACAGTCTAGAACCAGCATGGTTCACCTTCCCAGGGACTGTGTGCATGTGACCGTGTGTGTTTGAGATCCACCTCATGTCCCCATTAAGTTAGTAAAACACGAAAAATCGGTTCCCCATAAGTTTTTAGGGCAGGTTAGGTTTAGGGTAAAACATACAATTTGACATTGAGGATATTTAGGTATAAATAGGTATTGCCAGTAAGATTGCCAGAAGGTTTTGCCAGTAAGATTTGATATTAGGGTTAGGTTAAGGTAGGTTTAGGATAGGCTTGGGTTAAGGATAGGGTAGGCTTGGGTTAAGGGTAGGGTATGCTTGGGTTAAGGGTAGGGTATGCTTGGGTTAAGGGTAGGGTATGCTTGGGTTAAGGGTAGGCTTGGGTTGAGGGTAGGGATAGGTTGAGGGTAAGGTTAAGTTTAGGGCAAGGGAATAGAGAACATGGGTTTCAGTATTTGGTCTTTTTTTCTATCTACATGGGTCAACACATTTTTATTAACCCTAACCCTAACACAAAACTAATTAACAACAAATTTGGTAATTTAAAATTCTGTTATATTGGATGGCTGCATTATTTGATGTGGTATTCCGTGATCTGACCCGAGATCCTTTCAGTGAATCCGAATACAGTACTGTACACCACGAACGGTCAGCAAAGGCTGTGTTTTGTTGTAGTTACAGAGTTTGGCCAGTGTGGGGCAGTAGAGGGCAGCTGTCTGTACTGGGTGGTGCTGTGTCAGAGGATAGACATTGATGGAAATGGACTGAGTCCTCTCTTGGTAAAGGACAATGGTCACACACATGTATTGCGGCAAACAGGCACTTACTCACTCGCGCGCTCGCATGCTCGCTCACTCACTCACCCGGGCATCGGTGACTTTGAACTCTCTGAGGATGTATTGGGGCATGTTGTACTCAGCCATGGGGTCCACTACAAAGTACTGGTACCTGGCCGATCGCTCTGCGGGCCAGTACTGATGACACTTCTCCTGTTGGGGGACAAACACACACACACACACAGTTGTGTTTCATAACTCTATTCCAGCGGTCTACCATGTGTTCCCGTCCAGTACAAACCCCCCCCACTAATTGGTCTTTTGACCAATTATATCAACCCTGTAAAATAGCTGATGTGAAAAGGTCTGATGCGATTGGTCAAAAGACCAATTAGTGGGAAAAATGCTCAGGATTTGTCTGGCAGTGGAAACCAGGCCTATTCTTGTATGATCGTGGAGTGACACTTTAATAAATTGTTCTAACTGTATACGTAGAGACAGAGCAGGTCAGGCATGTACTCATCCATTTGTCTCTGGGGTCGGACCAAGGACTGAACTACAGAGGACAACCAAGAACTGTGGACAGAGAGTGAAGAATGCCTAAAGTGGTGTAGGGTGTATGTGTGTGAAGGAGAGAGAGAGGGAGGGAGGGAAGAATGGGGAGAAAAAAAGAGAGAAAGAAATTAAGTGAGAAACAGAGAGGGGAAAGGAAAAGAGAAGAGAAATAACAGGATAGGAGATAAAGAGAGAGAGAGGAATAAAGCATGAGAGGTAAAGAAGCAGTTCCCTACCCGTCCCATCTCTCTGTAAAGAAGCAGTTCCCTACCCGTCCCATCTCTCTGTAAAGAAGCAGTTCCCTACCCGTCCCATCTCTCTGTAAAGAAGCAGTTCCCTACCCGTCCCATCTCTCTGTAAAGAAGCAGTTCCCTACCCGTCCCATCTCTCTGTAAAG
>JACXGJ010009448.1:0-24269 GCA_016801105.1 Esox niger
GGCCTTTATTCCTTCATGCTCCACTCACAAAGCTCCGAATGCATTGAATTGAGCAGTGAGAGGCCATTGAGCGAAACAATGTTTGCCACAGAATTTGGCTGACTTTTTGCCCAGGTTTTCCTTTTCATTTGCGAAAAAGGTACACTCTTTCATTTTCAAGGTTTTACACAAATCTTAAATGTACCTGCCGACCTAAAGGAGAAACTGAGGTAAATTAAGGATACAAAGTATATTGAAGGAAGGTTCTTTAACAAAGGTGTGGAATCCACATCCTTCAGCTTCGGGTTATCTGTAAAATATTGAACAAGTGTACTAGTGACTCATTATTTTGGCCTAGCCAGAACATTTGTCAGTGACTTTGAAAAAGTATTGTTTCAAGGCCAGGAGTTTCAAGAACAGAGACTCTGGGACTTCATGATGTTTGCACTTGCTGTTACAGTCACCAGATCTCAACCAACTGAACACTTACGGATGATCCTGTTGCAGTGCCTAAAAAATACACGAAATGCTGGGTTTCTCGAATAGTGTTGCAGTCCTGAATCCAATTCCACATACTTGAAGGATATTCACTGCATTAACGTTTGTTATAGTTTCAATTTCTAATTATTATATTCCTATTTGAATAAATATCATATTTGTTATCAATCTAAACACAAAATCAATATGACAAAGCAAAGAAACACACCTTTCACAAAAATAGCTCACTTAAACGAAATATTCAGATATTTCTGTCCATTGATCATCCGAGAGATTTTAACGGAATCTGCCATGGCACATTCAGTTCCTTGGACATTTTAGAAAGGCCAAACTAAATAACTGGGCACGAAGGGCCTTGGTCAAAGAGGTGACCAAATACCCAATAGCCACTAACTGAGCTTCAGAGTTTCTCTGCCTAGATGGGAGAAACTGCCAGAAGTACAACCATTTTTACAGCACATCATTAATCAAGACTTTATGGTAGAGTGACTAGAGGGAAGACACTCCTGAGTAAAATGCATATGACATGCTGTCTGTCTTAAGGAATCTGAGAGCATGGGAAACATTTGTTGATGCCATATTGTGTCTACTTCTTAATAATGATCTTCAGTGTTCCATGATACATGTAATGCCTTGAAAATGCAATAATATCTCTCTCCTGATCTGTAAAACTAAAATCCTGTAGGTCTTTTATTTGCTTTGTGTGGACATTGCTATGTCTGCGTTATGCAACCAAGAAACCTTCAAGGAAATCCTACAGGAACAGCTTAATTCTTTCAGGGCTAATTAGAATCACATTAATTGATGTCAAGTGATGGTAAATTGCATTTGTACATGATTTTTAATATTACTGTCAGAATCTGAACACAGTTACAACTGTCATTATAAATGATGTACACACTAATGCAACCAATACATTGACACCTGTTTTATCATTATTATATTCAGGGGAATTATCCATTTGTTTTTTATTCGAATATTATTGTTTTTCAAGATCCTATTTAAAAAGTTGTATATGATTTGTCTTGATTTCAGCCTTTACATAAACAAAAGCTGCATTTACAATATGGATAGGTATAGGTGTATTAATATCCACAATTACACACATGGTTTGAAAAACAAAAAAGTTAAAATTAATGGGAAATTGATTCACAAATGTATTATTCAATTTTCAGTTCAGAGGGTAATAGCACTTCATGTTGCTGAAAGCAGTTAAAGTTTAAACACCAACTTTGTCCAATCTTGTTACCACAAATAATCATTAGTACACAAAGACCGGGACTATCGCTGATCCCTAGCAGCAACTGACAACAAAGTGTGTTTCTTTTCCTGAGGTCCACAAAAACTTGTGGTCAACCACACTATCTGTCCATCAGTCCATGGATTACTTTGTATGTGTGGAAACACACATATGAACCCATTATTTTGTTGAACAATACCATTGCGTGTTGGTACCACTCCTGGCACAAAAACTCAAGTAGCTCGGCTTTGTTTAATGTTTTGTGAGCATTCATCTTCCTCTTGATCAAATTCCAGATGTTTTCAATGTACATGTCTGGAGATTTGGCTGGCAGTGACAGGGTCATGATCTGGTGGCCATCCATCCACACCTTGATTGACTTGGCTGTGTGGCATGGAGCATTGTTCTGCTGTAAAAAAAATAATTCTCAGTGTTGGGGAACATTGTCAGAGCAGAAGGAAGCAGGTGTTCTTCCAGGATAACCTTGTACTTGGCTTGATTCATGGTTCCTTCACAAAGACAAATTTGCACGATTCCAGCCTTGCTGAAGCATCCCCAGGTCATCACTGATCCTTCATCCAATATCACAGTGGGTGCGAGGCATTGTGGCTTGTAGGCCTCTCCAGGTCTCATTCCAACCATTAGATCACCAGGTCTTGGGTAAAACTGAAAATGTGACTTGTCAGAGAAGATTACCTTACTCCATTCCTTTACAGTGCTATCCTTTTGGTCTTTTGCAAACTTCATCCTTGCTCTTTTTTGCTTCTCATTGATGAAGTTTTCTTTTCTAGCTTTGCACGTCTTCAGCCCTGTCCCTAGGAGCCTGTTTTGAACCGTCCCCGCCCGTGTACTTCACCCCAGCTTCTCTGTGCCTTTCTTTATGTAGATCACTTGATGTCATCCTACGGTTGTTGAGTGACATTCGAACGAGTTGACGGTCATATCGGTTAGTAAACAGTCGTTTTCACCCTCTGCCTGTCTGTAGCTCTGTTGTCCCCAATGTCTGTTGCTCTTATGAACCGCAGTCTTTGACATTTTCAGGATGGAAGCAACCTGCCGCTCACTGTATCCCTCTGCCAGTAAAGCCAGAATTCAACCCTTCTCTTCCTCACTTTTTCAACTCTTTTGTAAAGCTGAAAAGTAATTTTTTTATTTAAATTAAATTTGAGGTACTACTTGCACTGTTTTTGCCATCCACCTTGTCCTATTGCAAGAGGATTTTATACTTTTCCTCGTTAAATTCGATTTGGTCCAGGTAATCACCTAATCAGTACCTCATTAAGTAAAATAAGGTGTGCCTGTGTTGGAACTTAACAGACACTGGAATGTATTGGCTGCCCATACATGTGGAGATGCTGATTTAAGAAAAATTTGGAGGGATCTCAGAATTTATTTCAGAGCTGTATGCTCCGGCAAAAAATAAGATATTACTGCACCCTTTTCGTTCCTTTCCAAAATAGTTGAAAATCAAAGTCTTGAGTGAGGAACAGAATCAAAGAAAAAGGCGCAGTGGTCTCTTAATTTTTTCCAGAGCTGTGTATAGCTTCCTTTTTTATGATTAGTTTGCATGTGCAAAGTTGAAAAGTTTGCCAGGTAAACAACATTAATGAAACATTTCCATTACAACTCATACTCACACCATTAAAACGAGTACTTAAAAAAAATATGTATGCTCTATATAATTCCTTGTTGCATGCTTTTTGTTTAACCATTGACATGTTTTACTCTGCACTGATATTTTAAGGAGCTTTATGTACAACTAAAAAGTCTATCATGGCATTTTAGACTGGTTAAGAAAAATGATTAAAAAAGTTATATAAGACTAATAATTTGAGCAAATGTTAGGCTTGGACACAATCTAAGACTTAGACACATTCAGACAACAAATATTTACTAATGACGGATCGTAAAGCTATAATGTTACACGTCAGTCTTTAGAGAATGGAATATGAGCCACAGACAGGATCAGAGGCCATGGAAAAGTACAGTAATCCAACCACAAATAGATCTCAAAACAGACCCATCTCGGATAGAAGCATATCCGTAACTGGAAAACATACTGTATAAAATATCCTGAACAGTATGTGCTCCATAGAAATAACATGAAAAGTTGTGCACTGCACTGCATCACTTTGTACTGTAAATTCTGGCCTGAGTAAGTTAGGCTTCAAATAGGTCCAAGTAGGTATGGACCATGAATGACTTGCTGTTTCAGGCATTAATCGATCTCAGCTCTAATAACATAGAGGTGTCCTTGAAGGCTGACATTACTTCAGTGTCTATAAATACATATTGGTTAAAAAGAGAGCAAAAATCATTACCAACGTCGTTACAATCAGTTGACTTCGAGTTCTATTAAAGATTACTTTTTTCATTCAAATCACGCGGCATCAACTATCTACCACCATTCATCTTTAGTCGACCGTGCCTTGTGCTATAACATGCTTCTCTGGAGAAAAATACATACTCTCCTTAACCTATAGTCACAACCTATAGTTACCAATCTAGTTCAAACAAATTAATAACAAGCAAACCTCCAACATCTTCCTGTGCACATAACCCCATATCCCGCTCCCTAAAATCAATACGTAGCTCTAAGTAGAATGTCCTGGGGAGGAAATGTCCCCTGTTGACTCTGACAGTCGGCCTCACACATGGTTTTGCCCAGAGCCTCTGCCTGAACCATATGTCAATACGATTCCCTTCCACATCTCTTCTTCTGCCGTCTCCCCTTACAGAGGGCTTCTAGATTCTGATTGCATGTTGCAGTGGCCTGGTACCTACCTCCCACCCACCTGAGGACTTCACTTCCACCTCTTTTCAACGTGCTCCCCCACGCACCTTATCTCCACCCTCTTCACCGCATCCCCCCTTCCTGCTTCTCCTGGCTCCTTTCTTCCTTCCTCCTCTCACTCCAGTGACTGTGTGATCATTGTGACAGGCTTTACAATATGTCACTGAAGATCTGCTTCACCTTTAATATTTCAATAAAATGCCAATGGAAGCCCACGTCAAACCCAAAGGACGTAACAACCAGAGCGCTCTCTCTCTCTGCCTCACTCAGGTCTTATACGCTTTTTGTACTGACAAGACAATGGCAGACATTCCAGCTAAATTAATAAGAAGCAGTCATCAACAGAACCATTTACATTAAGCAATGCATCACGGAAGGATGAGGACTTTGCTGCACAAGCTCCTATTTTCTTGATTTTATGGAGAAGAAAAATTACAAACAGTATAGAATTGACATACAGATAACAATGACAGCAAAACCATATTGTCAAAAACACGTTGATGATTGGATTATGTTACATGGTCAGACACATAGACGGTCCAGTTGACGTGACGCCTAATATTGTCAGGACACTTTAGTATTAGATAACAGAGCTAGAGACCAGCCTAATTCACACACTCACAGGGCTCCTCTATGGGATTCACAAGTCACACAAATATTTCTAACACCATCTGGTTGGTAGAACATATCCCTCTTTCAGCAGAAGTTAATATTAGAATGCCCAGTAGCTGGGGATAGGGTTAGCACAGTGGCCCCCTGAATCCTGATTCCGGTTAAAGGGCAGAGATTATTGTCTGCGGAAATCTATCTTAACAAGAGGTCAAGTTGTGGTAGGTTAGCATTAGCATTTGCATTGGCAAGGGGACGAGTGGTAACCCACTGAGTGCAAGTGAAAGTACATGTCTATGATTTCGAAGGGCTCTAAATGTTACGCTAACTGAGGGAGAGGGGTGGAAGGTTATTTGGACAGATTACAACTGGCATTTGTTTTCATTTTTCATGTTCTCATTAGAATTTGAAACAAAAGATAAAGGGAGAATGTTTTACAGATCTCAAATACGGTACAGGCTAATATAAGCATTATGAAACCGCACAGATCACATTGCATTCATGCCAGCGAAGTTCTTAGCATTAAGCCAGGAAGATTAATATAAACACCCAAAACAAGACCGTTGCTTTGCATCCTGCAATATATACATAATATATAGCCTAGATATAAAGGATATGTCTGCACACTGTTGCTTGTTTAAGCTTTGTCAAGTCACAAATTAGATCTTTAATTTCATAGAATCATGACCAGTTTTACTATTTAGCAATAATAAATAAAATAGCTTTCAGCAGTTGTTGTTGTGTGTATGTGTGTGTGTGTGTGTGTGTGTGTGTGTGTGTGTGTGTGTGTGTGTGTGTGTGTTGGGTGTGTGTGTGTGTGTGTGTGTGTGTGTGTGTGTGTGTGTGTGTGGAGGAACTCCTTGCAGGGTCAGTATAATGCCCGTTGCCACAGTGGCATGTTCCGTGCCGTAGCATATGTGCCGTCTCTGCAGTGATCCATTGGCATATACACATGATATTGACCCTGTGGGATGGACAGCAACTACACTGAGGACATACCTGGGAGACACACGTCTTCCTTTCCCCACGCTGGAACACACTGTCACCTTGTATTCTGCTCACAGGGACACCTGGGACAGTGGACTGACATGGGTCCAGCTTGCCTGTGTGTGTTTGTGTTTCTGTGTGTGTTTGTGTGGGGTGAACTTGGTTACTTTAATTGTAATCCTTTATATTTACTAGTAACCTGTGCTAAATGATCATGAGTATGGTATATGTAAGTGCAAGATCTACATAATTCCATTGAATCTACCTGTAAGCGACATGAGAAGAACTAATATAATGTTACTTTTGAAAGAAATCCAATTTAGGAACAATCAATCAGTTGCCAATCAATCAGTTGCGGACATTAATTCATGTATTTGACTTGATGGGGTTAGGTTTTGTAAAAAACAAGAAGAACTCATTGAAAAATAAATGCTGCTCTCATGGAATTTCTAAAAGTGTAGCATACTGACTGGACACTATACCAGCAAAAAGACACCCTTTGAGACCCAAACGATACAGCAACATGGCAATAACAGCAACAACATCAACATCAACATCCATGCAGCATGCTGAATCATGCTGTTACAGTCTGTTAGTCTCAATACTTCAATCTCTAATCCTATATTTTGAAAGTGGTGCAACGTTACAGTAACTTAAGACATGACCATGCAAACAATTCTGATCCAAAATATGAGTGATCTTAGGCACATTAGAAACCAGATAAAACAATAAAATGTCATCTCATTTCGCACACGTTTCAGATTTTATAAGTAATCCACAAGTAAATTTAGCTTTCAAAAGTGACGGTAATCTGATTCCAAAATGGTAACTGATTACAGTTGCAGTTGGTTTTTGTAAACCATTACACCTCAATCCAGTGTGTGTTTGTCTCTCTTTGTGACAGTCTGAAGTAGGACCCAGGCCAGGAGTGAAAGGGAAAACCTTTAGCCCCAGTTCATTCAGACACATGTTTGATCAATGCACTGGCTCTGTATGGACTGGGCTGCTGCTTTCAGGCGTCACTGCACTCGTTGCTGTAAACTACTCTTCTCCACACCTACTGGGACTTGAGAGTATAGAGAGACAAAAGACTAGCTGGATTCCTAGGCTGTCAGTGGCATTGGTAGAGTTCTTTATTCCGTATTGGAATCCATATTAGTGGACGCCATGATGCCTGCTACACTTAGAAAGTTTGCAAATTCTTTGAGTTTTGTAATGGGACAGTGAATGCCAGAAGTCATCTACTGTAGTGGTCAAATGAAGTCAAACTTGTTTTCCTCACCTGGAAAGAGATCTACTACAAATATTAGTCTGGATTGAACTGCCTGATATATGTTACTGTATTAACTTATTTTTTGTATGTATGATTTCATCAATTGTCAGTGTAGAACACTTACACAATATTAAAATGGGCCTCCTACTCTTTAAGTTTGAATGTCATTATAACCTCAAAGACAAGATTAACAGCAGAGTCAGTTAATCTGTTACCAGACACAGGTTACATTATTACACAATGAAATATTAGTAGAATACCACTAGTTGTGTCTATGATTGTCTGTGTATGTTTGTGTGTACGTGTGTGTGTGTGTGTGTGTGTGTGTGGGTGTGTGGATGTGTTTGCGTGCGTGTCCCAGTCTCTTTCTCACAGTCTTTATTCTACATATTCATCATCAGTTTAATCTTCTTGACGTGTAGTCGGGGAAATCACAGATATAACCTGAAGAGTTCATTTGGTGGGATGTTTATCTGCTCCACAGGCTCTGTAGGGGGAAGGTAGAGGTATGGAGGTGGTTAGCCAAGGGCTCAACTGGGTGTGTGTATACATGATTTAGAGAGCTTAAAAAGGAGAAAGAGAGGGAGAAAGTATGAAAGGAAGAGAGAGGGGAGAGAGAAAAAAGAGAGAAAGAGATGGAGGAAGGAGAAAGACAAAAGGAAAAAGAGAGGGGACAAAAGGAAAAAGGAGAAAAGCAGAGCGAGAGAGAAAGACAAAGTGGGAAAGTGAAAGAGATGGAGAGTGGGTTAGAAGGGCGTCCTTCCCACTGTCATCTTGACGTTTGCACACAGGACATGCACACCTAGAATTAATTCAAGCACTAGAGGTGAGTTTGCATGTTGTGGAACATTTACAATTGGTAGATGTGGATATCAACCTTGTCATTGGTATGAGAAAACATCACAATGAAAATGTGTGATTTGAGGCCTTGTATTGGGACAGATTCATAATCACAAGACTGTATTTCTATTTTGTACTGCAGCAATCCATGGCTGGGTTGTATTTTTGGTAACGCCTCAAATGACAGCTTGTTACTTACACAGTATTACTTACAAATAAAACAGACAATAATGTAAGTATGTGGTAACAACGCGGGAACAATTTATGTTTTTTACTTAATATGAACGTCACTACTACATACCTTCTTGGTAAATAGAGAGGTGAGTATAAGGAAAAATGGCATCTCCATTTTAAAGTATATCCTTTTCATTCTTAATCGTGCTCATGAATTTACCATTTAAATGCGACTTTGAATTTATGTATTACAAGTTAGTTCCCAGATTTAGGGATTTGTTAAAAGACAA
Source organism: Esox niger (assembly GCA_016801105.1). Classification (NCBI taxonomy): domain Eukaryota; kingdom Metazoa; phylum Chordata; class Actinopteri; order Esociformes; family Esocidae; genus Esox; species Esox niger. Next base: position 8,685 of record JACXGJ010009448.1, read on the forward strand.
CAAAAAGGAGACGATATGCGCATCTCTCTGCTTTGCCCAACATTTTCATGCCAAAATATGCATTTGGAGAATAGGTTCTTGGTAAACCGAAAGCAGAGATGGCATTCTTCATAAATGCAGGAATTTAGCGTCAAAGTTAGTTTTATAGGCACAGTGCTCAACCAACAGACATACTCAGGACTAAGGAATCGTCAGAGTAACCCAATACATTACCATTGGTATCAGGAGTTGGACAGCACGATTGGGTTTCAGGCATAATTCATTTATCAGCTGCCATTATTCCTACTTGATGTGTTACCTGAACTGTGTAATAAGACAGTAAAAAAAAAAAGAAGATTTTAACAAATTGACCAACCATGAAACACATTCATTTTGCTGAGTCAAGTACACAGGCAAACGTTGTGGTTGTGATTCACCTGGGGAATCAGAACGTGGAATTGATGAAAATACTAAACATTTTGAATTGTGGTACCTCTGAATTTCCTTTCAAAACCATAATGCCACAAAGCTAACATGTCTTCACAAGATCACTTGGGGTTGTAACGTGGTTGTTTAGTATATTTCACAAGGTGTATTAAATAATTTTTATGTTCTATCATTTCATCTAATGGGCAAAATATTGTATAATTTTTTTTGCCAAATTTACAAAACAAAAAAGTGAAATATCTAATATTATATAGCTCAACACATGTATATGAGAGTGCTCTAAATGCCCATTCAAGGCAGTTAAGGTGAAACTAATTTGTATTTTGCAAGGCAGGCACCATTTCTGTTTGAATATTGAGGAATATTTTTTGAGAACCTACCATTAAAGAAAAAATAAAATATTGTCAGGTGCTTTTCATAGTTGAATAAGTTGTATTTTTCCTGGGCTACACGACTGATATGTACTGCCGGGGATAATGCAGGACTGGAGATTAAATGCAGGTCATAGATGCTATTGATAGATGTACAGTAGATGTTTATCCATGAATAACATTACCTCATGACTATCTTTTATTGTGTTGTAGTAAGAAATCCAGCGGATGTACCACACAGATAAAAGAAACTTCTGAAATACTTCAAGAAAACAAGGAACATAAATTAAAGCTGCAGGAGGCATAAGGTGTACAAAACTGCCATTGCCCTTACTGCAATTATAGCAGAGGTAGAGGTATGTACAGTTCAGTGGAAACCATACAAAGGATCTATCTTGAATTATATCTTTTTATTTTTATCTCCGTAGTTTACATTTATTATTCTGTTTTAGTTCATCATTAATGTATGCTGCGTTCAGTCAGTTAATACTAATAACACTGTTGTTACTGGGGATGTTTACACTACAAATAAAACATCTTCTGGCCTATATTTAACTTTTCAGGACCAGGAAGGTAATAAGCTTATCTGTAAGGCCAGCACAACATGAGATAATTACAGATTTGTCTGTTAGGTATTCAACAAGATGTATAACGTGTTCTTTTGATTACATTATTGGTACAGACTGAAATGTGAGCAGACACAGGTAAATTATAAAAAAATGGAGCGCTCATAGTTGTTTTTTGTGGTCGGAACATCTTATTGTCTGTAATTGTAGACTAAACAACACAACTTACTGAAATGTCTAAATTGCTTTGAAAGGGGAGGACTTTGGGGCTTCCCTTCTAAACCGGGATGGACAGAGGTTGCGTGATTACACAGAACTAAAAATTGCCGCCAATTCTTTTTATATATCAAAAAGGTTAGTAGTGATTGTAGCTGTCATTAGTAATATTATTTGTTTGTTTTTATTTGTTTTAATAAGATTTTTATAATATCTTTTTCTAAATAGAACGAAAAAATTGATTTGGCTTTCATCAATTTCAATACAGGATTTTTATTTTGAACACACCCTTATATTTTTAATTGTCATTAATTAGTTTGAGGTGTTACATATTTTAATGTACTTGCTTGGTAGGTGTAACTACTGTGCATCTATGTAGGTACAGAAACCTGCTTCAAATGATATCCCTCTTACCATGTACTGATACCATACCATGTACCTATACATCATTACCCTGTTGCTATATGAGAACAGACACTGTTTAAAATCACAGCCCTCTTTCCTGGCAACTACCCTGTTGCTATATGAGAACAGACATTGCTTCAAATCACAGCCCTCTTTCCTGGCAACTACTCTGTTGCTATGTGAGAACAGACATCACTTCGAATCACAGCCCTCTTTCCTGGCAACTACCCTGTTGCTATATTAGTTCAGACACCGCTTCAAATCACAGCCCTCTTTCCTGGCAACTACCCTGTTGCTATATTATTTCGGACACCGCTTCAAATCACAGCCCTCTTTCCTGGCAACTACCCTGTTGCTATATGAGAACAGACATCGCTTCAAATCACAGCCTTCTTTCCTGGCAACTACCCTGTTGCTATATGAGAACAGACACCGCTTCAAATCACAGCCCTCTTTCCTGGCAACTAACCTGTTGCTATATGAGTTCAGACACCGCCTCAAATCACAGCCCTCATTCCTGGCAACTACCCTGTTGCTATATGAGAACAGACATCGCTTCAAATCACAGCCCTCTTTCCTGGCAACTACCCTGTTGCTATATGAGAACAGACAGCCCTCTTAGTACTTGCGCCATATGTTTTGTGACATCACAGATGATGGGACTAATTAACAGCTGACAGACTTGGCCTTTAAGTGTGAAGCAATGTTTTTCTTTTCGTTAATTAAAAGACAACAATGCAAATGTATATTCCAGTAAGATTAAAATTATCCTTTAATAACCTGCACTAAAATGGTCTAGTGTTTGATTACTAAGAGACACTGAGGTTTTTGTGCTAGTCAGCAACTTTCTGATTTGAATATTGTCATGAGTACCGACAATAGATTGATGCATATTTGGTTGACCCTTCTTCCCTTCTGTATAACTCTATACAAAATCAATCCCATTCTTGTTCATGAAGAGTTTATAACCTCTGTCAAAACAAAATGAAGGGTAATACATAATGTTGACTTGAATGGTTGTGGTTGAAACCTTGTACTTGGGTTCAAAATGTCATGATGGGAATAAGGATCAGGCATTGATTTGTGTTCTCAATCTTGCCACACACAGATACAGGCCTGTATGTGAAGAAACACACTGCAGGCTTTGGATCTGTCTTCCAGCAACTAATTGCAATGTTGCCACACGATTGTCAAGCCTGCTATTTACACTGAATTCTTCAACTAAATATGCGACTTCAAAAAACAGTTAGCTGCACCATAGCTCATTAAGGTGTGTCCTAACAACGGAGTTGAGTACTTATACAAGGAATTATTTTCTGTTTCATATTTGTAATCAATCTGGAGCAATATGCTTTTTCTTTGACTCATTTTGTGAGAATCAGTGGCAAACATTTTTTTTGAAGAGCCCAAGGGGTTCAGTACTTTTGAGAGGCACTTTAAATTAATGTGGACTGCTTTAATGTAGTACATAGCAACAGGGTGTGTGTGTGTGTTCCTGAAAGGACACATGATGAAATGTGTGTGCGTTCTCATACCAAACCCACAAAATGTCAAGGACCTATTTCAACAGAGTGGGAAAGACTATGTCAATTGGTCGTTTTGGCAATGAATATCATTAACTATTGCATGATTATTATTTTCCTTCAGTCCCTTCAAATCCCACCTATTCCATATTGAACATTTTATAAAGCCTTTTTTAGCCCAGCAGTTGTCACAAAGTACTTTGATTGTGCTGGATTTATGCGACTGCAGGGACAGTGTGCTTCATGTCACACATAAATACAATAGCACCAGGAGCTCAGTAACCTAATGAACAGTCTTGTAACTTGACAGATTATCTATGTACCAGGAAAATGCAATCAATGTGTCTAACAAAATTTAATGTCAGGAATAAAAAATAAAATCTTGCTGTGCCATGTTAAAATGAACACAGCAGAGGCGCTGGAAAGCAAAATTGGAAACCAACTATTATATCTCTGCCTATAATCAGCCAATAGTGATTATGGAAGACATACCCAGCCTGAAACCCCAAAGAGCGAGCAACCACACGAAATTGATGCACAGTGCTTAGGAATACCTCATTAGTAGCAAAACTAGGAATAAAAGAGGAGCCAGACACTGAGGGGCGGCCAGTCCTCTCCTGGCTATCCCGGGTAAAAATTATAAAAGTACATGACCTTTTGTGCTACATTAATATTTTTCAATGTTCAGCAGACCAGAACATCAGTAAATACATGTGGGCTGTGTCCAGAGTCTATCCACAAAATCCAGACCAGCTTCACCACCAGGTGGTCAAGGACAGGGACGACCAGGCGGGCTGTGGGCATTGACAGCATTTCAGAGTCGTCAGGAGGAAGCTAGATAGTAAGATAGTACATTTGATTTAGAATTTAGAATTTAATTTACACTACACACATTCAGCCCCACTGCAATATGTTTTTATTCTAATTTACTCAGCGAGAATCTCACTGGGGCTAACCTCTAATGTTCAAGTGAGCCTCGAAATATAGACATCACAAAACAAATATAAAAATAAATGACATAAATGACATACAAATATTATAATTAATTAAATAGAATAGAGCATGTATACAAACACAATGCACTTTAAAAAACTACAATTCTCAACATCAAAATCACATCAAAAACCGTCCCTACTGGCATCAGGTCTTGTGTTATTGTCTTGTGTGGTAACTGTGTTACTGTATAAACATGTATAGGTATACATTTCACAGTTCCAAATATCAGTTTCAATATGTATATCAGTTCAATTTTCAAAGCTCATTGTCACAATTGACACACGCAAACGTGGGGCATTACAAAAACTGTTAAAGTAATTGGTTATGATGCTGTTGGTGTACAGACAAATAGGAGTACAGAGAGGTATACAAATAGAGTTATAAAAAACTCAAGTAAAACAAGGGTAGTACGTTTTCTGTGTTTGTCATGGACATGTATTTGAGTATGTCTGTTTGAATGAAGTATGATTGTACTTCCAAAATGTCAATTTCCAGACTACAATTTCATAGACAGGAGATCATAATATCATAGAAAAAATGGTCAGGTCATAAAACAGAGTTCTGGTTTAACTTGAATTATCAAATATTTTGTTATGAATGGTTCTGATTTGGATCTCTGTGCCTGTAGTGTGCAAGGGGAAGTGAGCACAATAGAGAGAAAAAAAACGTTATAATAAATGAAGGACTTTTTATACAAAGTAAATGGCAAACAAACACACAGAACACATGGCTGACAGCAACCAATAATCCACAGTGCATACACACTAGTGAGCAACTAAAATAGTGTCCTTGGTGATTGGTCACGAGGAACGGGTGAGCCGGAGTGGGGAGCATTCAGAACTGCCTGTGCTCTGGACCGGTGGTTAGCACCACAGCGAGGCGGAGTGTGGGAGGTGGGGCCCCGGAGTGGACCGGACTGTTAACCCAAAACCATTGTTCAGGTCATCATCTGCCATCTGTCCTCCGTAGATGTCCAACAATGGCTCCAGTGTGAGGAAACATGCTCACAGGATCATTGCTGACTCGCATCACATTGGTCAACTGCTGTTGTAGAAATTCTCCAGGCAGTGGAGAGCAGACATGCACTACAGGTCAACCTTAACCGAAGAAATCTTGCCACCTGAACAGATTTGTTCCCCGTAATTTGGCCCTCAGCAACTGGCCGTCTGTCACATAGAGATGTACAGTACAAGACTGCTCACCACATCAGAATCCGGATCTTACCACCTACAAACTGTTAACAAAATACCTGCACTATAACTCGACTCAAATCTGAGCTCATATCACAGCAACATATATACAAAACTAATATGCAAATGGTGCCCCATTTCCAAACCAGTTGGGACATTGCGTAAAATGGAAATTAAAGCAGAATGCAATTTATTGTGCAAATAATTTCAACCCTATATTCAATAGAAAATTTACAACATATCAAAAAACAACATATTAAATGTTGAAACTGAGACATTATTGTTTCTTGAAAAATATATGCCCATTCTAAATTTGCAGCAATGTTCACTCCAGAATCGTGTGTCTTTTTAATGCAGTATCTTCTGAGGGCCCGAAGATCACGGCCATCCAATATTGGTTTTCAGCCTTGTCCTTTGTGTACACTGGTTTTCTGGATTCTCTGAATCTTTTAATGATATAGATTATAAGATCCCCAAACTCTTTGCCATTTTACGTTGCGATAAGTTATTCTTGAATTGTTGCACTATTTCCCTGTGTAGTCTTTCACAAAGTGATGAACCCCTACCATCCTCACTTCTGACAGGCTCATCCTGTCTGGAATTATCTCTGAATACCCAAACATTTATTTTCCACTGGCTCATACACATAAACACATTACGAAAGACCTGTCCAACATTTCACACCTTTCAAGACATTCTACTGTCTACACTTTGTTGTTGTCAGCCTGAATGTAGAGTACACAAAAGACAACATTGCAAAAACAAATGCTAAAGAAGAAAAAAAATAACACTGCTACTACAGAAGGTGCAGTCCAGTGATGTGATTTCATAATCTCCTTAAAAATTTGTCTTCACAACATCTGTAATCTGCCAAAATGTTGAATTCAGTAACATTAAAAAAAACGAATGAAAAGACTAAATTCCTAAAAACTACATTGTGGTATGGATATTGCCTGCTTTAACATGTATATGATGGTGCTCAAAACAATGGTTCATATGTACATTTCTGTAAGTGTACAGGATGATTCCAGCTGCATCCGAAAGAAACAGCGGCCCATGGTGGCTCCTCCCTGCACCCCAAAATAGTAAATATGGTGTACTATAGGAGCTAAATGTAGGGAATCAATAATGTATTACTCCGGGTAACAGCACCCTAAAATATAAATAAGTAGACAAAGGCATGTATTGCAGGCACAGGGTGTTTGCTTAGGCGACCAAGGCGAGCTTACAGTATGGTGTAGTTAAAGTAATGTATGTTCATTCATATAAAATATATAATAACACCTCAAATAAATATGACAGTTTTAAAATGAGAATCCTTTTGTGCTGTGTGTTTATGGGGTTGGAGGGAGTTGTTAAAAATCCCTGTGATACAAGAGCAGAATGCTGTTATAGTGCGTTTCACATATCCTTTGGAGAATCCTCAACTTCTTTGAATCCATACTGTCCAGTATCTGAGGAATAGACTGCTTGAATGACCCCAACAGCATATTCTAGGCAAGTAGATATGTGTCCTCGCCTAGCTCCTCTCCACAATGAACCATCTCTAAATATAATCTGTGTGCAGCTAACTATTGTACTATGCCTCTAATGTCCAAAACAATTCAAGACTTTAAATGGGAATCGCTGTGCACTGTCTGTATTCGTAAGTCAGATTTAGAGAAATCTTGAACACCCACATTAGTCAAAACGTATACCAGAAAAGCCCAAAACTGCTAGTTTCCTCTTAAGAAATCAGTTTTAGTGATAGTTACACCTTAGAGGACTTAATACAATAATTATCTAATTAAGACATCCCTGTTTTGTCAAATATTTAATCATGGCATATTCTTGGTAGATTCACAGAGAATTCACCTGAAGTTATGCAGCTTCCATGATGACACTCACAAACACAGACACACCGAATATATGAAAATGAATAGGAGCAAGCATGTGGGGAATTCTAAATCTTTGTCTTATAACAATGTAACCACCTTTTTGCAAACATAGGAACCTCCACAACGACCACACCTGTGTTTGAAATCCTCTCTTTTCATACTTCCCAGTTTTACCTTTTACCAGTATGGCCATTGCTTAAAAATATAAGAAGTTGACAGCTAGGTATGATGTTTTATATGGAGCGGCAAAAACATGCCATAGGACTAATCGAAAGACACCAGTGGCATTCTAGGCGCAGGCCAAACTCGAACCATGTGTTAAAGTCTGATAGGTACAATCTTTAAACAGGAGGCATATATTTCCAAGCTCTGCTGGACACAGCACCTGCTACTATTGTTCATCCAGATTGGGAAGTAGAGTATCTGGGCTGGGGCCAGTAAATCAATTTTATAGGATCTTAGAGAGTCAACTTTTTTGACTCTGAGGTGAAGCTTTAGAACAGGAAACAATATCTACACTCCTCCACAGGTTTAGCCCCATTAGTCTCCACTGCATGGTTAGACATAGTGGATGTAGTCTATGGGCTACCCACCCAGCATGAAGCCTCTAAGATATAACCCACCAAAGAGCAACACAGAGAAGCTTTCATCATCAAATTGAGATAGATGGTACGGTCGGCTGGAAACCATTTTTCACTGATGCATAATATTTCACACACATACTTTCAGATCTGGCCTTTAGGGCCCTCACTGCAATAATGCCCTATAACACAATAACAATATGTAAATATGAAACAACAAAGGTCTTGGCATGAATAAAATAAGTTGTTGATAAACCTCTTTGCTATTCAGATGCTGTTTCTTCCACGTCTGAAGGGAAGAGGGTATTAAAATGTTCCAGTCATAAGGTGCTCTCTCTCTCTGTTCCTCCCTCCTGTCCTCCCATCCATCCAGGTAATAATTTCCCTGTAGGATTTGTGCACATCCTCTTTAATAGATCGACAGCCTATACAGGGGGATAAGGGAGAGGCCCTGCTTTGATTTCTTTTTCATTTCTTTTAATGCCAGGTGTCTGTAATCTGTCTCCCTCATTCTGATTGCCCTGTCTCAAGGAGTAAAGATATTTCTGACACTGCAATGGGGTGACTTCTATAATGATTATTCATACAGTATCCGTTTCCATCTGCCCCATCCAACTGGAGGGTACACGATTTGTGTGTCCCACTATGAAGAAATGATCAACAGCAACGGCATACAATTCTACTGAAAATAAAAACATTAAATCATACGTTTTTTTCTCAATTGCGTAAAAGCAATTTTTGAATGACTGTTGATATGCATAGCAGAACAGCACTGATCAAGTACCTGACTTGCATATCTTGGACCTTTTCAAGGCATTAAAGGCCCAATGTTCATGATAATTTCACACTAAGATTAAAAAAATCCTCTGAAATAGTGAAAATAATGCTGCCGTCTTTGTGTCATATGTTGCAGTGTGGGGTGGGACTTATGACACCTAATACGGCACCTTTGGAATGTACTCTTAAAATTAGGGTTAAGGTTAATTAAAATGTTTGGGGTCATGAAGAAATTAAGAAATTACTTAATTTTTTAGAGAAAACACATTTCTTATATTTTCTTACCATTAAAATCACAGAAATACAGTCTTGAAATTATTTATGTTGTAAATGATATTCGTAGCTGGAAACTCCTGTGTTCTTAAGGCACGTTGTGTTTGCTAATGCATGTTTATCATTTTAGAAGGCAAACTGATCATCAGAAAACCTTTTTGTGATTATGTTAGCACTGCTGAAAACTGTCCTTCTGTAGTACTCCTTTCACAGAACAGAGTAGACGGTCTCTAACCAGAAAAGAAAGAAGAGTGGGAGGCCCCAGGGCACCTGGGCAAGAGGAAAGATACATTTGAGTGTTTAGTTTAAGAAACAGACACCTCACAGGAACTCAACTAGAGCCTTTATAAAATAATATCTACAAAACACCAGTCCCAATGTCAAATGTGAAGGGGTGACTCTGTACACCTGTTTAGATATCCCATTGAAAAACAACAGTCATCTATAACATTATCTATGTCTATAGTGTATTTTTGATCAATTTGATGTTATTTCAATTAGACAAAAACAAGAATATTTCGAAGTGAACCAAAACCTTTGAATGGTAGTGCACATCTAATTTAGATCTAGATTATTTAGATTTAGGGACTGCAAAGAAATGATATTGATTGATAAGGGTTTTGAAAACACAGACTCTGTTCTGTTTGTTTGGACTCAAGAAACAAAGGTGTTATACACATTTTCCTTTCACATGTTCTTAAGATTAATGTTTCTATTACTGGTACTGTAAGTACATTTACAAGTTGCTTTTTTATTTATTTGAATCAACAACAATATTCTAAAATGCTTCTCATGTTATTAAGAAATGTTTTATGTAAGCTTGATTATAATCACTACAATAACTCAAAACCATATTAAAATAAATCGAAACAAAATACTATTCTGCTGAGATAATTAACCTGAAACAGCTTTTTTACAGTTGGAGTTGGATCTTTGCATTTCTAGCCAGTGATTTTATCCTAATATCTCTTTTAAAACATAGGCTAACTCTGTTTCCTAACCAAGCCACTCACTGCATACGCAGGTGACAGGGCAGAGAGATACAGAAAGATGTCTTTGTTCCAGAAGGGTATCGCTGGAGTTCCTATACTGTGAGCCTGGAGCTTATTAAGGTACTGTCATGGGCAGGTCTGGGGAGAGAGCTGAGCTCTGCCCATGACAGTACCTTATATTATAGCAGGAGTCGCCTGTGGCCCTGGACTGCTGAACAGCACATTCAAAAAGAATCCTGGCTGATTTAATATGGCAAAAAGGACTCCACAGGGATAATCCCCGCCACCCCCTCCTCAATCCCTGCCTATTTGTGAATATGTGTGTGTGCAAGGATATGTGCGTGTCTCTGAATGCTTGATTCTCAGGGTTATAGTCACCTACCTGGTTGGTTTCTTGTGGACGTCCACAGACCCATCGCAGAGAACCATTGACAACTCAACAACTCTCAAGCAGAGCAATGTTCACTGGGACAGGGACTCTATGTAAAGAGATCACCTCAACAAGCCACTATGGGTGTAATGTGCTACAGTATGTAATAGAGTGGGTATGGTTACTTCACAGTAGGTAAGCAGGATAAAACACTGCAAGCCTACTTCCGAAATGTGGTAAAATGTTGAAGATAACAGGGGTCACATATTGCCAATGAAAAAGAATACCTGGGCATCTGAAACTGGTTTCTCTATGTGGCCCGGTCCTCTCATCTCCCAATACTTTGGATTCCTCAACTCATCCAAAGGGTCCTTCAGATTTGACCAGCAGGCAGAGTCACATACTCTACTACTTTCACACACGCAGCTACAGTTGCTTACTAACTTTCCAAAACGACCACACCCAAAGTGTTTACTAAGTGACACTGTTCAGGATTCACACAAAGCTAAGGTTTGCACACCTGATGAGGGTGAATTTTCACTGACTCCTTAGCTTAGCTTTTGGTTGATAGCATGGCTTCTGGGCATCTTACAACAAAACTAAACATATCAATGTTGTTAAAAATCTGCCGTTTCGTATAGTGGAAGTCAATAATTATTTGTGTACCCGGTTGTCAAGGGAGAGATTAAATTATTTATTTATTGCAGCATTAGATAGAATTGTTCATGAGGTTACAGACCTAGTCTTCCTTACACAACCTCAGTCTCATCTCACTCTGTCTCTTCTCACTGTAATGTTGGTTACAAGCTGTTATATACATTGAGGGGTGTGTTTACCTAGCAAAGCCATAACAGTAACCCTCACGCCAAATGGTCAATGTAAACATTCCTGTGGTTATCAGAGCTCAACCTACAGAGAAAATCTAAACAGAGAGGTTTTCTGTTTTTGTCATTATCTAGGCACATTCACTTCCAATGAAACGCACATTCATATTGCAGTTGTTAATGCTCAGATCCCACAATGTGTTCCAGAGACACTCAAATGGAGTTTGTGCCATTTGGTCATGGCTATTGTCAATGAGACAATATAATATTTATTGATGACCCTGGACAGATTTGGCTATATATAAGTCTTTGTGTGTGTGTCAGCAGAAAATGGCAATAATGCGCATATTGCCCTGGTTGACAAATGTTCATGTGATCAATATGATCATACGTCCTTGTTGCTGGTTGAGAAGCCATATGGCCTGAGGGGGGAAAAGAATATTGTGAGTCTGTAAGTGCCCCGATGCTCCGTCTGTGTCTACCAGGTGGCAGCAGTGTGGCCGATGTCTTTGAGGATGTTCCATGCTTCCCTACGGCATTGTGTATGGTAGATGTTTTGCACGGAGGGGAGATGGCAGCCTATGATGCGCTCCGCAGACTTCACCACCCTCTGGAGGGCCTTGCAATAAGCAGTGGAGCAGCTGCCATGCCAGGTAGTAATGCAGCATGAAAGGATGCTTTCAATGGTACACCTGTAGAGGTTGGTGAGAGTTTTAACAGACATGCCAAACTTCTTGAGTCTCCTCAGGAATTATAGTAGCTTCTGGGCAGTGTTCACAGCCGAGTTCACTTGGCTGGACCAAGTGAGGTCATCTTTGATGAACACACCGAGGAACTTGAAGTCGGAGACTCTCTCCACTTCAGCTATGGGGGGCATGACCCCCCCCCTGCTGCTTCTTGAAGTCCACGATCATCTCCTTAGTCTTGCAGACGTTTAGAGAGAGGTTGTTATCCTGGCATGTAGACTGGTCCCCTACCTCCTCTCTGCAAGTGGTCTCATCATTGTCGGAGATGAGACCCAGGACGGCCGTGTCGACCGCAAACTTGTGTGGTCACGCAGTCATGCGTGAACAGGGAGTACAATACTTTTGTATTAAGCATTATGGGGCTTAATACATTTTTGGAAAACTAATCAGCAGATTTGATTGGCATCGTCCCAAACAGAAACTAGATTTTCAATCTTAGGCATCTCTTCTGTGTCCTCAGAAATTGCTGGTTATTTTTACTTAACGAGGTTAACGTATGAATTCACAGCGTTTAGTTTAGGGTGTTTGTGCACATATGGATTTCAGTATTTAAGAATAGTAACTCTTAATACATAGTCTCTATTTAGGAACATAGTGCTGAGACATGACAGAGGAAAGGACCTAAGTTTCCTTTATCTGGCTCTAGTCCCGCGGACAGTCACCATGATCTCTTTACAGCTCACTACACATCCTCTCTGAGCACCAAGCGCATAAAGCAAGCCTCTCCACTACCTTCTCTTACTGCTCCCTCTTTTGTTCTACTTTGCTTCAGTTGCTGAGCCAAAGGGACAGGAAATCATTACTGCTAAAACAGCTCCAGCAAAGGTCAGTCAAATCAGGAAAATTAAATAAGTCACCTTGAAGAGAAACAGACATAGAGAAACAGTGGGGGGAGCTACCTGTACGGGCAGAGTCAGTAATGGAGTGATGAATCTTAATTGTAAGTGTGTTGTCTTTTATTTATTACTAATTAAGGCGGACAATTGGGTCCTACCTGAGGGAAATTATGGAAATCTACCTAATGGGAAAAAAAGGAAGGTGCAGTGGTTACTAACAACAGGCTTTTAAATATCACTGTAATGTCTCTTCAAGGACTATGAAAATAGCTTATCATCCCCCAGTGGGTGTTGGTGTATTGAGCCATACTGAATAAAGGTCTTCTTTTTCACATCAAGCTGAACTCTGAAATAGAAACTGAAAACTCCAACCCTGGTTGTCCGGTATTGGGTTTTAGACAGCATTCCAACGGTTGTTTAAATTGAGCATGTGGAACATTTAAAAGGCTACAGATAACATACTTCCTATTGTAGGACATGGAGGGAGGAGAACAAGCTTCTCACTTAAACCAGGAGGAAACTATTAATTGGGTTACAACTGAAAGCAAGAACAAGGACAAATGCCATACACAGGGGCTCCTGATGTCTTATAGAAAGCATTGGCATCTGTATTACGGTACATGGCAGAGTTTTATATAATGCTGCACTCTGTGTATTGATATTACCATATGTTTCCATGGTGTTACAACATTTAATTTTGTTCCAATGCAAGCATACTGGGATTAACATACAAATACAGATTCACTTTTTCCAATCAACTATAATTTAAGGCAAGCATACAAATGTGTTGGCTACTGTTAAACAGTGCATTATGGCAACAGTAAACATCTGCCTGAGTTTTCTGTTTAGGTAATTCATTAGGGAAGCATGGCTTCTCGGAGGATTCAGCATTTATTGAACAATAATTATCTTGCTTCTATCTCTCAGTCAAACTATTTTCAGCAAACCTGCAGCAGCCTAATTGTGCTGCCTCCAAGTTAACATGGAGAATAAACATTTTGTTGGCTAAATGACATTTTTATTCATCCTGCTCGCCACATCCAACAGGTTTAGACGTTACTGGGAAACACTTTGTCACAAATTCTTTCCTATCCAACATTTTGAAAGAAATAGTGTCATTGTAAAACATAATACATTTAGGCTATGTACACATCCTTGATTAAGCAACTGGCAATAGATTAAAACCATTTGGTGAACCATTTGGTATTACAGAATGGGTGAGGGACATACTGATCCTGGCAGTGACAACCCTCGCCAGCTGGTTTTTGCATGTACCTGAGAACGTGCCTTGACAATCTGCCTGGCCCACAGTCTTGCTAATGCTAACCTGTTTAAAAGTCTTACATCAGCCTCAGAGAGCACAAATACTGTCATCTGGGAAAGCAGGAGCTCTCATGCATGGCTGCATGGCTTCGTTTATCTCAAAGCGTTCATAGAAAGCATTTAGCATGTCCTGGAGGTCAGCTTCACTGGGCAACGTATTGCTTGGTCCAGGGGTTGAAGCCAGTTAAGTAGCATTCCATATCAATGTAATATGGATCTTTTAAATTTTGGATAGGACATCATAGATCCAAGCAGGATTGATTATATGCAGTAGCATTTGTGACCTATATGTCTACTTCAGCCTGTAACACAGCTCAGACTCTGCCGTTAAACCACCTTTTCTGATTAAGAACTTCCTAATTGTCACAGCAGGGATGACATTGTCAAAAAGCAATTATTAATTAAGCCTGTGGCAGCACTGATAAACTCCTAGATGTTGCCAGATGATTGTCTGTACACATTTCAATCAATACTAGCATAATGCGTGTGTAGTGTTAACTACATAAGACCACTTCTGTCACTGTTACTTCCTGTGGGAGATTCTGATTTGAATGGTAGGCGGAACCAACAGTACATGCATGTGGGTTTAATGATTTCTCGCCTCTGGGCTTGACGAAGACATGCCAGTGGGGTAAAAGTGATTTCAATCTTTCAAGGATTTTGGGGGGATAAGAAAACTGTGAAAGAACAGATCTCTCTAGGCAGATACTTCAGTGTGGTATCATGATGGATACATGTTCTTTGAGCAGAAAAATGAAAATTCACTCATGCATGAAGCTGTGCACTTTTCCCCTTTTGGACTTTAGGAAACCTGAATATAGGGGAATATCCATGCAGAAAATGACAGTTTTTGGGTTATTGTTGAACAGTGTGTCTATTTTGTTTTCCAGTGACTGGACCTTTACCAATGCAATGGAGGGCAATGTGGGCCGGTTCTCCCTTTGCCGTTATCTCACTAGGACAAACTTGCTGGTGGCCTCTTCCCCATATTTCCTTGCAATTTGTATAGATACCACCAAGGTATAACAACCAGGAAGACCAAGGCAGATGGCTCATAGTCACAAATCAATGGGAGTTGCTGATCTAATGTCCTTATGGTCATATGAGATGAGAGCAGGATCGGTTTGTACCAAAATTGCAAACAATTTCTATTAATAAGAAAGGGGGATTGGAGCTTGTAAGACAGCCACCATTTACATTGTTGCGATCTTCCAAAGTGCTTCACACTGTGTGCACGTGTGTGTGTGTGTGTGTGTGTGTGTGTGTGTGTGTGTGTGTGTGTGTGTGTGTGTG
>JACXGJ010009449.1:0-24298 GCA_016801105.1 Esox niger
TGGTGTGTGGTATGGTGCGGTGCGTGTGGTGTGTGTGGTCTGGTGTGTGGTATGGTGCGGTGCGTGTGGTGTGCGTGGTCTGGTGTGTGGTATGGTGCGGTGCGTGTGGTGTGTGTGGTCTGGTGTGTGGTATGGTGCGGTGCGTGTGGTGTGTGTGGTCTGGAGTGTGTGGTGTGGGCGGTTTTAGTGTGTGATGTGATTCAGTTACAAATATTGTAAAATATAACAAAAATCTGTGCCCATTTGATTTTCAGCTTTAGGTTTAGGGTTAATTTTGGGGTAACACTTAGGTCTAAGCTTTCTGGCTATGTTTAGGGTGTGTGTGTGTGAGAGAGATCTGCCAGCTCTTAACAACACCGAAGTTTAAACCAGCAAACAGTGAAAAAGAGGGCTGCTGCCTTAACAGAGAGGGTGTGAAAGCAGTGGTTCCTGGGACACACTCATCAGTGATGAGGCTGACCACATCCCTGATCCTGACATCTGGCCGTCCACCACTTTCCTGTTTCATTTCAGAAAGGAATTAACTGGGGATCTGAGCTCTCGTCCAGCTCTCCCCAGAGCCTTGGTTAAAGAGACTCAGGACGCTGCTCTGTCAATACAGATTTTTATTTTACACAAGGTGTCCTTTAAATGCAGGTGACAGGCTTGTTTGGCTCAGGTGGGAGTATCAGTGATTTAAACTGGACTAGATCTGTAAGGAGATGAAGGGCGATCAGATGGTGCCACGCTATTGGCTGTCCAGATGGCACCGGTGGCCAACACTCCCCACAGCCCCTATGGTATCACAGGGGTCAAGACATGGGGTCTGGGAGTATCCTTCAGTAACACTGCACCACACACACACACATACACACACAAACATACACACACACACACACACACACTAGCTGCCCCTCTGTCTCTGATATGAACACTACATACACGGAGGTCCAGCTGCAACAGCACAAGATGTCCTCTCTTTCCATCTCTCTCTCTTGTTCTCTTTTTCTGCCTCTCATTCTCTCCCCTTCTCTCTCACCACAGAAACAGGCTAGCAGCCTCCTCAGAGCATCTGTCCTTCCTGGCCCGTCCCCCAGTTGTTGCTGTGGCTGCATCTTTTCTCAAAAGCATTGTGCAACAACTGCCTCTCTCCTCCTCTTCTCTCCTCCAGGACTGCAACCACCCACTGCTGCCTGGCTGGCAGAAAACGTTGTCAGAATGTTTCTGTGACACTCCGCAACGCTGCCCTGCAGCAATGTAAACAAAAGGAAAATAACTCTCCCATGTTTTGAATTTGGTGCTACAGTTGGAAAATAGATCTGGATGGAGTAAGATAACTCACAGCATAGATGTACAAGCATTTCCCAAACTGTTATTAAGCTATTCAGGCTGGCTAAATAGTTCTCTTATAAACAACATAGTTTGGTTGGGAATCATTCAAACGTTGGTTTTCTGATCTAGGAGAAAATGAGTGAGGGGGATGGCTAAGGGGTGCCAGTAGGGAACTGACTGCTCCATTCCGTTCTGCCTTTAAGAGCTGTCTCATCTGTCAGGCACGACCCACAGTCAAGACCTTTCACGACACATGGAAATACCAGCGCCCTTCATACAATCCCTCCCCTTCCCCTCTCTCCCTCTCTCTCCTTCTCTCTCCCTCTCTCTCCCTCTCTCTCCTTCTCTCTCTCTCTCTCTCCTCTCTCCCTCTCTCTCCCTCTCTCTCCCTCTCTCTCCCTCTCTCTCCCTCTCTGCCTTTGAAGCTTACAGATGGATAGGGTGGGTGCCCTAGTCAAAGATTCCTCCAAACACACTCACAAACACACACACACACACACACACACACGTCAAACACAGAACCCTAGAGTAACAGAGGAACAGAGGAGGGAGGAAAAGAGAGGGAAATCTGGACTCAATTATGGGAGCGAGCCAGAGCTCTTCCATAGTTGTGTGTGTGAGTGAGTCAGGAGGTGGAGAGCTCTCCTCCCGCTACTCAGAGCTGTACAGCACCCCTTTGGATCAGGGAGAGTCACGTTACACACAACCCCCAGGCACTCCCCTCCTGAACAGGGGTCAGGGCGGAGGGTGAAGGGGGTGGCTGGCTCCCGTCCAGGCTATTTCAACACAACCGGCCTGACTCCCATTTTAACTTACAGCCTTTTAAACTCTTACCTTTTACTGTACCTAGCCTAGACTCCTAGCATTAAAACTATGCTTTGTCCAATTAATCCCCTTAAACTCTTTATCAAGGAAGGAGCCTAGGCAATCAGGAAAGATCCACAAAACACAAACAAATTGTTCTTCCACATCTCACACTCTCTCTCTCTCTCTCTCTCTCTCTCTCTCTCGCTCGCCTGGGCCATTCACCTCTGACTAGCAGATCTATAGTCCCCCAAACGAAAGCTAATGTTGTTTTATTCATATCGCCATGTGTTGCCATGAGTGCTCTCCTACAGAATGACATGCTGCTGGCCTCCGACCAACACCTCAAGTCTGTGGCACATCTCAAATCATGCATACAGCACATAGGAGAACAGAGAGGGAAGAACATAGAGGGAAATAGGCTGAGAGACAAATATAGAGAGAGGTGATAGAGGGGAGAATTGGAGAGTATGAAAGAGAGGGAGAGGCAATGAGTGGCAAAGATAGAGAGGAGAAAGGGAAATAGTGGAACAGAGAAGAAAAATAGATAGACCAGAGAAAAGAATGTCCTCCATCGCTCCTTCAAATGAGCTGAACACTATGTTATAGGACTCATTATGTACACACAGCTGTAATTTACACACACACACACACACACACACACACACACACACACACACACACAGCTGTACATTACCCATACAACACTCCCCACAAAGACAGATGTACCTTAGAAGCAGGAGAGGTTTTAGTTGTTTCTGCATTTGTTACCTTAGATTTGTAATTCCATCGAGAGGCAACACTTTTTTGTTTTTGTAATCTTACTTAACATTTATCCTAATCCTAACCTTAGTACTGATGCTGAACCTTACACCTACATTAACCTTAATGTCAACCGTAAAGGTAATTCCTAACCAGACAGTTTAATTTAGAAGCGATTACATTAATGACCAACATAATAGCAAAATGTTAAAGTGCAACATAATAGCGAGTCGTTATGAACCAATAGCACTGGGGAATATGTTGATATTAAACGTAAAAGCACTGAAAATAGATTAACAAACAGACTTATTTTAAGACTCACTTGCCTGCGAACATAATTCCTGAGCTGTAGGGTTGCTATATCAGGTACTAAGATATCAGAGAAAACAGACCGGCTAAAAGACATCTGCATCAAACAAGCTGCAGCATAAAAGGACATACACAAGAGGAAATCAATACCTGAAATACGTGTAGCTTCTCACAGAGCTGAAAAAACATGGCTGTGCGGCTACCCAACGTTATTAGGAGTTACGGGTTAGTCGCATCATTTGGACCTTCATTGACATCTGTGGTTACTACTGGGTACAGATTTGGGGGGAGAGAAATTGCAAACAGCCCGTGGCTCGGTTAGCTGACATACATGATCTTCTGTGGAACAGAGCAGAGTAAATGTCCTGGAGGGCAGACAGAGTTCCACAGTGGTACGTTGAGATGACATCATGGGTTTGCCAGGACTTCAACCTATTTACTGTAGGCTGTCTAATTATCACTTCAAATCGGGCCTAGAACCGCTGTGTCCTCAGCGTACCGGATGTTCAAACTGTGGCCACAGTTTGTGGCCACAGTTTACGGTGAACAGAGAGCCGAGCTGCAGTCGACAAACATCACATAGCTGTTCCTCTTGTCCAGGTGGGATAGAGTTGTGTGCGCTGCAGTCATCCATGAGTCAGTTGGGCCAGTGTGTCATTGGTCAAGGTGGTGAGTATGATGGAGGTGATCTGCTTCTGCACCAGCCACTCAAGCACTTCACGAGAGTACTACCGTGCTGGGTCATAGGCTGGAATTTAATGACTGTTTGGGTCTGTGTTTAGCCTAGCAGTTGAGGCTGTCCGTGACATTGGTTGTACGTCTGACCCATTGACCTTTCGCCACTTTGGCCCCTGTTCAAAGTTCACAGCCGGCTGGTTTGCACTAGACCACATGTTCTTTCTCCTTAGAGTGGGTGTATGAAACAGCATCCACATTCAGTTTGGCCGGATTCTACCAATAATCCAAGGTTTCGGATAAGTTAATAGTGGTTATAGGGACATCATCTTAAATACATTTCTCTATAAATCCATTAAGATTATGTGAAGTCATTGATGCCAGTCTTTGAGCAGCATAATCAAACCAACCTGCAGATCTAGATAAGCCTGACCGTGTTAAACAAACAGCAGCAAGATGATAATTCAATAACAGGAACAGCCAATAAAGTAGACCAGCCTGACTTCTTGGTGTCAAGGAGGGTGAGATAGAACATAAGGGCTGAAAAAGAGAGGTGTGGGGCTTTGAGACTGAAGGACGAGGCACCGTGAACCATGGACCACAAACAACACTGCCAATCCACAAAAGAGAAAAGCCAACACCTCACATCGTTGGACATTCACTTATCTTTTGTGCCCTGGCTCAGATCACACAACAGACATGTACACATAACCCACCACACACACACATCTCAGGGTGACCTAGTTTCCTCCAGAACTGGGTACTGAGTGTGAATCTAGCCGTTTTCTAGTAAATAAATGAATGCAACATAAATGCTTGTTTTGATTAAGGAGCAAGCTAGATTTAGGTACAGAATTTGTGCATTTATAAAAATTATATTATTTAGTATAACAAAAGGAGAATAAAATGTAAATTACAAGGGACTTCTGCAATAACTTTTCATCAACAGTTAATATTGAACTATGTTGTCCATGCAGACCATGCAGATGTACATCCAGGAGATTCTACTGCTTCCGATTGTTGTCCATCAATACCAGGTCAGACACACCACAACAGGGCCACTAAACCTGGTAACATCATCCAAATACACATTATATACAGCAACAGGTATTACACTCTAGGACAGAAGAATATAGGCTAGCTTTTCTTGTTCCCAGACATTTCTGCCGAAATGTACCAAAGTGGACTAAAACTTGGCCTTCAGCGGACAGAAGAACCACACGTTTCAGCACATATGCATCAGCTTCATCGGTTTGAGGCAGCAGGGATATTCAGCTCTAGTTCTGGAGGGCTGAAACACTTGTGACTTTTGCCTGCTTTTAGTTGAAAGCTAATTGCACTCACTTGACGATGAATCAGGATGAAACGCAGAACAGGTTCTGCTCTCCAGGATAACCACCCAGTGTTAATAAAAAGGATTCATTTAAGTTCATTTTATTGTTTGGGAAAACATTACTTAATCTGCATATTATCCCACAGTTCACTGGGCTTACCCTGACCATTGCAGATCACCTCCACCCCATCCATACAGGTAGGCCATGTGGCGGCATTCACTTTAAGCTAAGAGTGCAGGTGTATGATCACAGTTCATTTCTTTCATTTGCATCTTGAAACTCCATCGCCGGTGGCCCTAATAATCGCAGGTTACGTTTGCGCGGGTGAAACGTATTAATGTGCGGATGTTCACGATTGCAAATGTGCGTTCACGTGTTCCGGGTTTCTGCTACCTTTTGACAATGTCGGTGGTTTTGGAGCAAAACGTCAGACTACTGCAGATTTAGTGTACTCACGAAAAGCTGTCGGATACCTTGATTTTTATCTACAATAATGTCAACACCCTTGTTGAGAAATTTCCATTCTTTATTTTTTTATTTCCGTTTATAAGCAATTAAAAACATGAAGAAAAATACAATAACATAACACATAACACATAGCTAACACATCCTTAGATTTAGGGTAATGTTCAGATAAAAAGTCATATTCTGGAAGATGAGTTACTGGATTAATTGAAATGATTGAATATCTGACAAACCTTTAGCGTGTAATGTATAGATGTAGCCCAATCATATTGAAGTAGGAAGTAAAGGCACTGTACACAACCCATGAGGTAAAATACATATTCCGTTTTTGGCCAGCTATGTAAACTCTAAAATTGATTGATCCTGCAAAAGGTGTTCAATTGGTTAAAGGCTATTCCTATTTGTTTTCTAATGCCACTTAATATGAAAGTAATATAAAATAACTCAGATGACGTTACTGTATTTGAGTAATCAAAATGTTTCATTACTGATTACATATGTGGACAGGTAACTTGTAACTGTGATGGATTACATTTAGAAAATAACCTACCCAACCCTGTTCATGAGTTTGTAGCTCCAACCATTTGGTCAAGGCGATTTTCTGTGGGACAACAAAACCATCACTGACGATATCAGACAGATTCGGTTATATCTAAGGCTCTGTGTGTCTGAGTGGAAAATGGCGATGACCAGCACGGTTGATTGGTATATATCACTGTCTTAGTGATGTCTGTCTAGTTAGGGCAAAAAGACTGCAAATGAAGCTTTCTGGTAATGAATTTACCCTGATGGCTCATTTCACCTGGTTCTCAAGATTCTTTAACACGGTAAAAGAGAAATGGTGCAGCTATCATAAACAACGGATCAGGTGACACATAACGATATGACCATATTCAACCACGCCCACGTGATGATAGACTTACATGGGTTAATACATTGAAGCAGCATACATTAAATATGAGGATAAGGCTCTAACGCTAGAAGAATGCAAATATTTGCCAGGGCATATATTAAACTATTAATCTGTTTCACATGGAGATGTGATTGTGGGGAGCAGAAAAATCTAGATAGCTTTCTTACGATTCTTCTTTGCATTCCCCAGAAATAAAAAGGCCTAAAAGAAAACTCTGCACTTTCCACAATGTAAATGGGAGAGCAGAAAACAGATGAGACTGAGAATCTAGTACTTTCAGGGCCTCTTTCCCCCCAGGAGATTGAAAAGATCTGGTATGGCATGATGCCTCAGATCCTCTAAATAGTATTCAGCAGCACCAAGTGCAACCTGCATCTATCCTGTTACCTCATCATCTTCACCTAACCTACAGAGCTGGGCACGAACCCGTTAATCTGCTCATCATTCATTAACAAAGTTTACATTTTCGTTAATGATTTAATGTTTAAGTTTACTGTGAAAATCATTATCGGGCTAATTAACTTCCATTGCATTTAACTTCTGTTAACTCAAGTCCACAAACCCAAAAGCTTTATGAATACACTTTTAAAACCATCTAGAGTCTAAGCCAAACTTTTGGACAGAAACAAGTTTTGTTATTTTGGCTGTTTACCAAAATATATATACAAGTTACAGTTAAATAATAAATATAGGCTTGAAGTGCAGTCTCATCTAAACCGGAGGAGGGTTTAGGAATCACAGCTCTTTAATATGTAACACCCTCCTTTTCAAGGGACCAAAAGTAATTGGACAATTAACTAAAAAGCTGTTTCAAGGACAGGTGTGGGCTATTCCACTGTTATTTCTTCATCAATTAAGCAGGTAAAAGTTCTGGAGTTGATATTTAGCATTGTGATAAACTGACTAACATTTCTTATTAAGTTTACTTCCACCACAAATAGCATCTATGAACTGTATGGCTTATGCCACTGGCTGTTCTAGGATCTACTATCTTACTACTTGGAATAGTCATAAGAATAGAGCAACTGCTAGCGAGACCGAAGTTGAACTTCACACTGCCAAAGCTATTTAATTTAATGGCACAAAATAACTTTCGTTCTTTCTTCCATTTGTGAATGACATTAATTCAATCACTACAGGTGACGATAACTGACTTTTTCGTCAAGTGAAAAGATGATAGAATCGTGGAAACCCCTACTTTTTATTGTGCAAGGGGTTGTGGTCTATTGTATATTACTCCAAAAAGCATGCACAAATGCGCACGTCGAAAATCCTGTGTGTCGAGACATGGGTCCCTTGCAAGGCTGTCTGCATCTCTAACCACCACACTATTTAACAAGGGGTAGTCAGTCAGTCAGCCAGTCACCGACATTTGCGCTTCTTGGCCGGCTCCGCTTACGCATTCAGGCAAAAACTAACAAGAATTTTGTGTTTGCCAAAAGGTAACAGGTATCTTGTGAGTTGGTTAGAAGAAATGTCATAAAGTCATCGGAATCAACCGGGCATGTTAAGACAGAAAATGCAACCAAAGACCCCAAAAAAATTCTGCATCCAACGAGCAGTACTTAATGTTCACTCCCTTAATGGGCTGGAAGAAATCCAGTGAAGATCCTCCTCAACATCTGGCAAAGTCATCTGGCACCAAAGTTCAACAGTAATTGGATATCTTTTTTTTTTACAAGAAACTTCTAGGGCCTGTTCTGCTTAATACACATTAGCATCATATAACAGTTACGACTATCAAGATTGAATTGAAGTTGTCGGGTGGCTCTATTGTTTGTGCTCTGTAGTTTTCCATTGGGACTGCAAACTGAAAATTGATGGGTTGCAAATAAACCACCACAACAAAACAGATCAAGCTTAAGCTCCTTATGCCCGCCCAGTCCACAGACCAATCAAAAGACAAAAGGTTTGCCTTTTGTAAAAGTATTTAACGGTAAAAATATCAAGCACATATTTGACACATAAGCTCAGGACAGACAAGGTTGAGAGAGGAATGAAGGGGCTTCTGTGTAGAATGTCAATTTGACCTGATCATGTCACAGCTTCAGTCTTAAGACAGATATATACAGATACAGATGTTGCACCGTAATTTGAGCATGCCCCACACAGGAGGAAAATAATCCTGAGGGAAATTACATGTAAATTATAATAATGCAGTTTTTTGTAGGTGATGATACATTCTCCCTTAACGTAAATCAAATCTGAAAGTGGAAACCACCAATACAACGGACGTTGGCGTTTCATTTTGGCCAGTGAAACTGTTGCAGTTACCGGATAACCAAAAGCTGTTATGACATCTGTATCCAACATTTGTTTGCAGAGTGAAGTGATGCTTTCTTCAACTCCCACAAATCAAAGCATTCTTGACATGTTCCATGTTATAAGTACCTGGAGTGTCCAGTTCTTGTCCTAAGGCACTAATGGACATGCACAGACCTGATTCTTCACCTGTTCAACTAATAACATAGTAGGGATATTTGGCACCACAGTAAACATATTCTGCACATTCTAATGATGCAATGGCTTCATGATTACATCCCAAGACTTGTATGTCGATTGTGGCCACATAGCTTTGTAACCTTTATGTAAATCCAGGAGAAATATTCAAAGGACGCTTTTGAGAGTTCAAAGATCTTCATCTGAATGAAAATAAACATGAAACATGATGAACAATATAAAAGAGCCAATGAGAGAAAATGTATATGAGTTTTTGCTGAATAAACAAATAAAAAAGCACCACAAGACTGCACCGTCCAATGTAATGAGAAGCCTGTTGTCCCACCATGTGGACTTTCACTACCGCACAATGGGCCTCAAGATGTGTCCCAGGATGCCAGTGAGCAGTAACCCTTAGTTCTGAATGTCTGTCTCTCACCCCCCACTAGAGGGGCTGTGAGGAGCATGACAGGAGAGCTCAGCCAGGAGGACAGCGATCAGGGGGGATCCAGAGAGAGACATAAAGGGAGAGACATACAGAGTTGGAGAGGGAGAGACATGAAGGGAGAGACATACAGAGTTGGAGATGGAGAGACATGAAGGGAGAGACATACAGAGTTGGAGATGGAGAGACATGAAGGGAGAGACATACAGAGTTGGAGAGGGAGAGACATGAAGGGAGAGACATACAGAGTTGGAGAGGGAGAGACATGAAGGGAGAGACATACAGAGTTGGAGAGAGAGAGACATGAAGGGAGAGACATACATAGTTGGAAAGAGAGAGACATGAAGGGCGAGACATACAGAGTTAGAGAGAGACATCAAGGGAGAGACATATGCTGTTGGAGAGAGAGAGAGATGAAGGTAGAGACATACATAGTTGGAGAGAGAGACAATAAGGGAGAGACAGATCCAGAGAGTGGGAGAGAGAGGTGGACGTAGGATTCTCTTGCCAAGTCTCCCCCTCATTCCTAGCAGAGCGGACAGGAGGAAAGTGAAGTGCCAGAAGAGGAGAGCTGGCCCCTAGACAAGATCCACTCAGACACACATCATTTTCATAACCCAGACCCAGGCCAGACCCAGGCCAGACAACACCAGCCAAGAGATGGACTTTTCCAGACAGCACAGACCCGCTCCGCTGCGCACACGGTGACAGTCCACTGTAACACAGCTACTATTTCACTGCAGCAACAGGAACAGCCAGAGAAGGACCTGTTCACCACTGTTTTCCAGGTACGCGTGTGCCCACGTCTGGCTACTCAATGTGGTTAAATAACCCACTGGGGGATTTAGCCATACATCAAGAGTCTATAAAATCCACATATACACTCTGACATTTATGTACACAGTAGAAAAAAATTATAATAATGAAGTGAATGAATGTATTAAAAATTATCCCTGCACACTTATAAAATCTCAGCCATGAGTTTTGGGCAGTGTGTCAGTCTTCAGTATCTAGTGCTGTAAATACAGTACGTTATTGTAATTAGTGTTGTTAATAATAAATGACTGCAGTTAATCTAAGGGGAATAGCCTCTTATGGTGGAAGAGTTGCTAGTGATATTATTGCCATAGAACAGCCATTTTTATTATGTGATAAACCATTGGTATTGACTTGTGAGGTTAAATCAATAGAGCTGTTATGGTTCATTCCTACCGAGGACTTTATGTGTCCTCTACACCTGCCAGCCTGCCACAGCAGTGTGATCTGTATGTTGTATGTCCACTAACCCAGTAATTCCACTGCAGTGTGATCTGTATGTTGTATGTCCACTAACCCAGTCATTCCACTGCAGTGTGATCTGTATGTTGTATGTCCACTAACCCAGTCATTCCACTGCAGTGTGATCTGTATGTTGTATGTCCACTAACCCAGTCATTCCACTGCAGTGTGATCTGTATGTTGTATGTCCACTAACCCAGTCATTCCACTGCAGTGTGATCTGAAGCATGCAATGATATACAGAAAGAAAAAATTGAAAACTGTAGAATAACTTAATGCTACTGTGTTCCTATAACGTGTTCTAGTAAGTAATAATAATGCTATTTGAGATTCATGTTTATGACAGCAGTTAGAACTCCAATAAGATTTTTGAGAGCTACAATTTGAAGTCTTAATTAGGGCGTTAAATTGCAACATTCATAAGAACATGAAACTTTGAAGCAGTGTTAACTACAACTGATTTGTCAATTAAAATTACACATTAAATTGCAGATTGCTCAGAATAATGTTCTGTTTAATTATCCTGTGCTGTCAGAATAAATGGTTCATCTTTTTGAGAAGGAACACAGTGCCACAATCTTGCCAGTGTGTTTCTCGGCTATCAGATCGGGCAAAGTGTTCCCTAGATTAGTCAATTCTCCTCTCCATGACAGTACACGAAGAGCCAAAATAGAAAAACAAAGTACAGCAGGAGCTGTGAACAGGGCTGGTACTTCCTCTTCCCTGTCACTGGCAGACATCTACTACACCCCACCACGTGGCCCGCCCCCTTCCCCGCCACTCGCTCTGTCACTGGCAGACATCTACTACACCCCACCACGTGGCCCGCCCCCTTCCCCGCCACTCGCTCTGACCCGCCTCTCCTCATTTTGCAGTTTTTTCTCTCCTCCCCTCTTTTCCTCTTGCTTTTCCTCTCCGAACTTCTGTGTCTCTGTGTGTGTGTTGCTCTCTCTCACACACACACACACACACACACACATACACACACAAAGGCCTCATTCTTTCAGTTGGTGGCTTTTCTTTTTAAACTGAAAGCTCGCGGAGGGAAACTTACACTCCCCCTCTAACTGTCATTCCCTCAACCTCGTCATCACACATTCTCCCTTTATCTCTCTGTGTCTATATGTCCATCTCTCTCTCTCTGCCTCACGTTAACACACACACTGGGCAGGTTCACAGGGTCACAGACCACGCCTGCGCTGCCTGCATGAGGAGAAGGGGGGAGGAAATCAGAGACACTCAGTCCCTCCTTTCAAATGTACGTACAAATAAACATCACTGAGGCTGTTTTTCCTCAACTTGCCCTGCTCTTTTCGCACTCTGTTTTTATTTTCTGTCCCTCACTCTCCTCTCACTTAGTCACTATCTCTCTCCCCTCCTCCCTCCCTCCCTATTCGCTCCTTCCTCCTTCCCTACCTCTTACCTATACCTCCTCCCTCTTACACTCCCCTCCTTCACTATTTCCTCCCTCTTACCCCTGCCGCTGTCCTCTCTCCCAACTTTCTCTTTTTTTGCTATCATGGAATCTGCATTTTCCACTTGTGACTCATGTTTTCACCAGCCATGGCCAAATTGTAAAACGTCTGAGGCTGTAGGCAGCAGACTACCTCCTCTCGGCAGTGTACATTCCTTTAGCTGGATCTCAATTATCTCGACAGGTTCTGTTTGCTGGCGACAATTACCCGTAGTTTCTTTATGCTACATGACTGCTCCCTCAAAGTCCCATTGTGACATGTGTCAGGAAGCGACCTAGTTCACAGTTCAGACCCAAACTCAGGGTATTACTCATCCCTGTTCTGTTCTGTAGCTGCCCTCACGATCTCCGCGGTTTGAGGTGACCTCCAGGAACAAGCATGACCATGTTGTTAAATGTTGTGAGGGTTCCCTATCCCAAGCAGCCAGTCACTTAATGCCCTGACATCCCAGTTGAACCAAACAACAGGGGAGGGTATGAAAGAATGACAAAGCAGCAGCCTGAGAAGAGGAGGGGACGGAGGGGGGCGTGGCGGGCGTGGGGGTGGAAGAGCCTATCAGAAGGCAAAGACAGAGGCCCACGCAGACGGATGCCAATTGAAAAGCGTTGATACGGAAAAGGAGGATACGTCCTCGGGGAAGGAAGCCTTTAATAATATCTGGTTAGACCTACTGGTTAAGAGGTCCAACACCAAATGGAGTGACAGTATGACTACGGGTGGTTGCGAGTCGTTCCGGGTGGTTCAGGGTTGTTCTGGGGATCTGTAGGGACTGAGATCTCTAAACATTGCAGTTGTATAATTCATTATTGCTATTATATCTCACCAGAATATCGGAGACTAAGACCTTTTTCAGACATTCTGTCTGACTGTGGCACCTCAAAGGCACTTTGGTTACAGCGTATTTGCAAATGGACGCAAAGGCTTTTAAATGCCGGTGCAAAAGCTTTCGGTGTCACTGAACAGGAACCTCGTCTGTACAGAAATGTTGCATCTAAACCATAAATAATGCCCATCACTAGTAGCTGACCAGAACTGTCAATCAAATTATCTTTGCCCATCACTTTCTCCTAGAAAGTCTCCCACAAAATCTTTATGTTTTTATAATACCGAGATTTATAAAGATATGAATTAAAAATAAAATGTCTCTAGCTTACACACAATAAAATATCATTTGAAAAAAAATCACATCGATCAGGAAAGCGTATCGTTGTCAGGGAAACAATACAGAATATTCTACAGTTTAAAAAGGTTGAAACGCTTCTGAGGTGTAACTTTTTGAACAGTCTGACAAGTTACCAACACAATGCCGTGGCGGTATTGTACTTCTGCAGAAGATATTATACAAAACCGTGTTTTCACAATCTAGGGATTTAAGACTCTAAAGACAAATGATTGTAGAAACTACATTATGTTGAAAAACAATGACACATTCATTAATCTTAAAAATGACAATATAATTAAATAATCGATTGTGAATACCGGTAATGGAAAGAGTTCACTGTGAATTTTACCGAAATAAAACATGGGCCGTTCTCTTTCAAACTGAACTTTCAATTTCATTTCTCCGCTCTAACTAGCAACACAAAGCAAACCATGTAAGTAAACAGATAACAGATAATGAAATATGTATTTGTATATAGCAAACCTGTTACCTTACAGTACACACTACAGCAAATATTTCAGCGCATTCCTTCAGATAACCCTCTTTACACCATTGAACTGATGCTTTATTGACTGTGTCTCTCATGAAATCTCCCATAATACTGTCAGTCATGATTTCCTTACAGCACAACCATCTTTCTGTAAAATCACTCTCCCTCCCTTACACACTACCTCCACCCACACACACAAACACCTTATCATGCCAAGGCAGAAACATGAACAGGAAATCCTGCCAAAGCACAGACGCACTTTAACCTGTTTACCATTCCATGTGCATCCAGACAAGTTCTGTTAATATGGTTTGGACTGAATGGAATTGGTTTAGGGGTATCACATCCCCGAGTGGTGATGCAGGCCGGTGGGTGCAAGGAGAGAAAACACCCCTAAGTCACATCTCCCAGCAGCTGTCTAAAACAACTCAACTGTACAGCAACTTGTGGACAGAAAGACAAAAGAGCACACTGAGGGGAAGAAAGATTGAAATGCTGTCAAAAGGGAAGAGCCCAGTGTTTTTCTCCCTCCCTCAATTTGTTCATCCTCCCTTATATTCCCCTGCTCATTGATTTGCTCAGAGAGCTATATTTAGCACATGATGTATGGTAGTGACATCACTGAAATAGCGTCTGTGTCTCCGACAGTGGGCCAGAGGAAAGAAAATAATTCCACAAACGTTAAAATCGTGTCGAAGACACCGGCTGGATAGATTTGTGAAAATAAAGCCTATGAAACCCACACATTTTCAATCTGGAGAAAGGGGGGGCATATTTTCCTTCACCTGCTGAGAATGTATGTACGCGATGTGTCAAATTCCCCTTTTAAGAAGACTCTTCAACTAGTACTTGTTTCAAGCAGTGACTGATGAACTATTCGTTTAACACAGAACTATCAGTAAGATCACTGCTGCCCGAGTCCAGAGTGACAGACAGGGGAGGGGTTAGTGATGTCATTGTTTGAACAAGCTGTGCCGCCAGTAGGAGTTGAGCACAGCCTACAACAACATACCTCCGTGTTCACAATCCCTAGAGCTGTCCTCTCCTCGGTTTTGAGTCCAATTGGTAAGTTCGTCGTGATGGTATTATGTGTAAAGACCAATGGCACACGTGTAAAGACCGATGACATGCTGCGGTCATTGAGATTTTAACGGTTAACCAGGACAAATAAAATATCAGAAACATATAATAACAGATTTCTTTATTGGTTCTTTAAAAATATCGGTGATCCTGGCAGTGAAGGGAAAGCAGTCAGCTAAATATAATCCTATCCAGCAGATAACATTATAGCCAAATAAATATAGGTTAGAATAATCCTATGCATGGATGACATTCTGCCTGGTAGAGCAGTGGCTGGGAATTGAGAGCAGTAGCCTACACTACAGACTACATACATGATCTGTGATCATAGTAAGACAGGACAATAGCCTACACTACAGACTACATACAGGAGCTGTGATCATAGTATGACAGGCCAGTAGCCTACACTACAGACTACATACAGGAGCTGTGATCATAGTATGACAGGCCAGTAGCTTACACTACAGACTACATACAGGAGCTGTGATCATAGTATGACAGGCCAGTAGCTTACACTACAGACTACATACAGGAGCTGTGATCATAGTATGACAGGCCAGTAGCTTACACTACAGACTACATACAGGAGCTGTGATCACAGTAAGACAGGAGAGTAGCTTACACTATGGACTACATTTAAGAGCTGTGATTATAGTGTGACAGAACAGTAGCCTAAACAACAACAAACACATGGGCTGTGATCACAGTTAGACAAGAACCTTCAGACACATTGGGGATTGCTTATTTCAGAGAACAACAGCCTGGGATTCTTAAAACCTCCAACAGCACAGACACACCTACCAATTACCAATGCACACACATTCACAGCCCCTGTGTGTTCACAAAGCATGGCAGGCAGTTAACTCCTAAGGACCACAGCCATTAGCCCCAGCCCTCTGCCCTTGACAGAACAGACCTTTGTCTTCTACTGTTTCAGACACGTGTTTCCATGTTATTGTTGTGACTGGGAAGCCTCCAGTAATCTGTTCCGTTCATTCCCTCTCTTTTTACACAATTATACTCTTACTGATTATTTTCTCAGCATGGTTGGCCTATTCAATTTGTTGTGTCCATCTTTGTTTCCCCCTCCCATGCAACTGATACCAATCCTGGTCTTTATTAACGCCCTTGATGACCTACTTTCTGTCCTCGTGTGGTAATCATGTCCAGTACTGTAGCTTCCATTTGCTGCTTCCTCTCAATTCCATAGAAAATTGATGGTTGGACAAAAAACAAACCAGATAAGCCGGGAAGGAGTGTTTAGTCCTATAAAGCTGAGTGTTTACTACAGTACTCGATCAAAAGCCTTTGGTGACAGTTACAGAATCCTAATCAATAAGTGTATTGACTCAATAAGGTGATAGTATTTTCACGTGAATGAATGAGCTGGTGGCTCCCGATCCTGACATGATGGGATGATTCATTGCCTTCCTCTTCCCGTTCACCTTGGCTACATGCTGTTCGGGTGGAGGAGCAGCAGTGACTGGCGCTCAAAGTCATCCATCAGGTCATAACAGCCTTCAGCCGGCTGCCTGTGCTAACATCACAGAGGAGCTCCGCAAACTGATCCAGGATCATCTACGCAACCCGGCTATCCCGCAGTCAACCCGTATCCACTAAACAACCGATCTGATCCTTGACCCAACAAGAGGACAAAATATTACATTTTAGCCGACGCTCTTTGAAGAGTGCATACACTTACTCACTGTAATGGACTGAGGGACAGGGACTGGACACATGACAAGTGTTCTGGTCCTTGGAGGGGCCTATTAACAGAAACCAGGAGGAATTCAAACAGCCATGGTGGGGGGGGTCATCCGGGCAGCTCCGACTGCCCGCCGTCCCCCTTGTTGACGCAGTGCCACAATGTTTGGAGTCATACTTCCTCTCCTGCTGCTCACCTTCCTAGCTTCTTCTCCGGGCCTTAATCCTGCGCTAACTGAGGCCTGATTGTAAGCGGGTGCGCCCAGTTTATGGGAAGCCGCGGATCTGCATTCAGGGGATAGTGGTTCTCAATGGGGCGCCGATGTAGGCGAGGCACGAAACCACCGCTACACACATATACACTATATACGTGCTACGATGATTATCATTATATACGCCCCCTCACTGGAATCCCACCCACAATCCGTGCAGTGCGACCGCCACGCTCTACCAAACGAACTACACAAAATAACTTGGGACCTGTGTGTCAAACCACAGCCTAGTTGTACTCGGTCACAGCTGGGGCCAATAAGGTTATAGGAATCAAGACATCACACCCAGAGACACACACCTAATGCTGTGGTAATCATGTCCAGTACCGTAGCTCCCCGGTAGGACGGTCTGAGTGGACCTGACCATATGACCATGGCCACAGTGACTCATCTCTCAGCATGTCCCCTCGCAGCTCACTGCACACGCATGACACAGCCCAAGCTCCAGGCCTCGGCACACAACGATAAATCACTTCCCCACAGGAACAAGGACTGCCACTTTACAAACATCCATTTATAGATCAGATTTAGCCCTCTTCCGAAAAAAAAAAAAATCATCTCAGGAAGAAAGAAATAAGAGATTTCTACAAAGCAGTATTATTGAGAAAATATAGGGCAATTCCAGCAGGTCTTGGAGACCCTGGGGAGGCTAATCTCAGCACTACATGCACTGGGAAGGATGTTTAAACACTCCACTGGTTCGACATTGAGCCACTGACAATGTCATATGGAGTCAGGCCGGAGACAATAATACCCGATCGCAGACCAAATATGTGTGGACTGTTGCATCGTGTACCAGAACAGCAGAACACTTTGTATTAATTCACCATTACGTAGCATTCTTGTTGTTGTATTTTAATACCTTTATTATTATTTGTAAGTGTGTTTACTTCATATACTCCATTAGTTCTATATTATTTTCATTGTTGTGAGAAACCCAGCGAGGTAAGTGTTTCTTTGAATGGTCCCTGCATTGTGTATCACGTTGCTTTGTTTATCACGTTGCTTTGTGTATCATGTCGCTTTGTGTGTCATGCAATTTGGAGTGAAAATGTTGTAAACACTGCAGAGGACTAGAAGCGTTGTAGATATGCCACATCTGTCATAGTGCAGGATCACACTGAGTGTGATTCCGTCCTTAGTGAAAGGGCCCCTCCCAGCCCACCAGACAGTGATCATGGCTAGGTCACAGGACAATCCTTCTGATGGATTGCATAATACAGATTAAACAGAGAAATTATATTACTAGAGTGCTTTTGTCGACTAGAAGTTTTCCGAAAACCACACACTCAATGCAATGAAGTGACACAATTTTTTGTAAAACGACAGGAAACCTGATTACCGTTTTAAAATCTGAACGTAAACATATGAAATCATAACAGTTCAATTAACGCTGCCTAATAATATAGCATCATAAAACAATGTATAACAGCCAGCCAGGAATCCAACCCTTTTTCAAGGCATCGTCGCTAGCTACACGACATAAGAAAATATGAGTCTTCTCTAAAGCCTTTTCTCATGTCTGGTTTGATAGGCTCTCCCTTCCAGAGACAGACCATAACAATGTAACCAGGTCTTTGTCCTGAGCTCCATTCAGGTCCCTCGACCTCTAGCTCCTTGTGCCTCCCGGCCAGCTGCAGAGGTCCCCGTTTGGACACATGCCAAGGAAAAATGCAGGAAGAATCGAAGGGGGGAAGGAGGTTAGAGGATTGTGGGGTTCCCAGGGTCTGGGAACCCATGGGCTCCTGGTGAATTCAGAGAAATGGAGGGGTGGGAGTGATAAGGGGGGCAGGCCGACACAAACCGTTCGTCGCACACCTAAATCCACCGCTTTATTTTCTCCCACGCTTCATCTGATAAGCAGGAAACCTGGCCTTCCCTCCCTGCCCCCTGCCTCAACACACACAGGACCCAGCCCTCGTTCACCGAGCGTTTCACTGGGGGACTGCCTCCGCGGCGGAAGGGAGAGACCGACGGGGGGGGTTTAATACGGTCATTACCTTGGAAACCATTTATTTCATTCAAATGATTCTATTTCTCCTGAATGTATTTAAAAGGAATGAATATACAGAAATATGTAGAGGTATTTTTGAAACACCAGCAGTTTGACTTGAAAAATGTTCTGAGATTGGGTTCTTCATTTCTCCTGTCACCAGCAGTGCCCAGTCACATGGGGTGTTAGCAAATAAACAAAGACGAGGAATCGGAGGGTTCACAGCCACACGCCACCTGATCTAGTCACAGTATGGAATTGACAACTACGTATTTGAGAGTTACATGTCTTAGTTGAGCATTTGGTTCACTAGTTATCTAGGTAAGTGTTTTCTTGAAAAATCTCTTGGTTTCAGCATAGAATAATCTCCTAGGTCATGATCTTTGCTGTGTAATAATATTATGTTTCACGCAGTTTTTTCTCGGTATAACTTCATGAGCATTGTGTTCTGAAAATAGATCATATCAGAGACTTTTTTTCCATGCCCTCGTACGAATTTGGCAAGCCTTCACTATGATATGTTCCATGTATTGTTAATCAGTGTAATTAACCTTCTGATTCCAGAAGCATAGTGGGGGTTCCGTACAGCGACTCTTGGGTTCAGCGTCAGTATTAAAGAACATCCTTGGTTGAAACAAGGTCAGGATGAAGCTATGACATCTTGATGGTGCTCAAGCCTCCCTCAGACACATTATTACTGCATAGTAATTAGAAAATAATGACATGAATCTACTACCCCGTAATGAAGAACTCATTTCTCACTTCTAAGGTGCTATATTTTCAACTAGTAATAGGGCTCAAGGCAAACGTTGGAACAGAGGGTAAATGTGTGAAATACAGCAGCAATATTCCAATAATGTGATGCAGTGGGAATGTTCTCTGTGGCTTCTGACAATTAAACTTCCACAACAACGGAGAAATTGCTTAATTGGCCATATCAAGAGGGTCACCATAAACTCTGATGAATAATCCACATCATGAAAATCAATAGCTGTAATTTTGCACATAAGAATGCATTTCACCACATTTCAAAGACGGCCATTTCTGATTTTTGTTCTACTGATGCACTGTCGATACAATATATCTGTTACTCAAAATAAATAGAATCCCACATCCTTCCAATGTAAACGGCGGTGGTTACAAATCTGTCATTTCATTATGTAGAGTATGTACGGAGAGTATGTTTCCGACCACAGCAGGGAAGACACGCATAAACAAGTCGAACAAGATCCTAAACCAGATCCAGCAACACTGATCTATGCCAAACTGCTTCATGTCACCTTTCACAAGCAAATGAACCAGACAAAGAGGAATATTTGTTCTCTACTCATGTCTTTTTTACTCCGTGTCTTCTCCTCCACTTATTCCACAGCCTCCTCCTCTGCTCCTCTCTCATGTTTACTGTGCCCTTTCCCAGATCTACTAGCCAAATCTTTTGACAAACCAATCGTTCCTTCCTTCTCTGGTTCCCTCTCAGGCTCTTCCCTGGCTTTAGTCAATAAGCTAGAGTTCCCTGCTGCTGCAGCGCACTGCCAGATAATGCAAATGTTTCTATAAATAGAGGTGATAGTGCTGACAGTGGCACTCTTTCAGGTGAGATATCTCTGGGTACTACACACACACACAAAAAAAAATCCACTTAGGAGTCTGTTACTATGTGCTTCATCACAGAGATTCTCCTGAGCCAGCACAACACTACACAACACAGTCTAAATCAACACTACACAACATAGTCTAACACAACATGACAACACAGTCTAACACAACACTACACAACACATTCTAGCACAACATGACAACATAGTCTAACACAACTATATACAACACAGTCTAACACAACGCTACAACACAGTCTAACACAACACGACAACACAGTCTAACACAACACTACACAACACAGTCTAACACAACGCTACAACACAGTCTAACACAACGCTACAACACAGTATAACAAAACACAACAACACAGTCTAACACAACACAACAACACAGTCTAACTAAACGCTACACAACACAGTCTAACATGACACAATCCTGTCTAACACAACACAACACAAACCAGTCTGACACAACACAACACAGTCTAACACAACACGACACAACACAGTCTAACACAACACAACACAGTCTAACACAACACGACACAACAGAGTCTAACACAACGCTACAACACAACGCTACAACACAGTGTAACACAACACAACAGTCTAACACAACACTACACAACACAGTCTAACACAACGCTACAACACAGTCTAACACAACGCTACAACACAGTATAACACAACACAACAACACAGTCTAACACATCACCACTCAACACAGTCTAACACAACATCACACAGTCTAACACAACACTACACAACACAGTACAACATAAGACGACATTGTCAACCATAACGACACAACACAGTCTAACACAACACTACACAACACAGTCTAGCAAAACACTCCACAGCCCGGTCTAACACCACGCTACACAACACAGTTCAACACAATGCTACACAACACAGTTCAACACAATGCTACACAACACAGTCCAACACAATGCTACACAACACAGTTCAACACAATGCTACACAACACAGTCCAACACAATGCTACACAACACAGTTCAACACAGTGCTTCACAACACAGTTCAACACTGCTACACAACACAGTTCAACACAGTGCTTCACAACACAGTTCAACACTGCTACACCACACTAAATGTTGTCTGTTTTCCTCCTTGTCAGTGAGCCCACAGCACATCCCTGATGTATGCCTGAGCGCTCTTAATAAACTGCCTAATCAAGCGTCACCCACAAGGTCCACAAGCGACCAAGCCAGAGAGGGCACGGTCTACCAGAGGACGGGAGCCTGGACACGTGACAATGCGAGCTCACTACCGTAAGGTGGACAAGTCTGCTTCATGGTAAATGTGCTAATGAAGAAAGGGGTGTAGACGAACATGTCAACGGCCAACAGCGCTCAGTAGTGTGGGGCTCACCTTCCAGCTCCTGGTGGATGATGTCGGAGAGGTTGGGCTCGTCTCCCCACCAGAAGATCCACAGCTCCTTGGCATCGGGCTTGACTTTGCGACGCCACACACACAGCAGGTTGGCCTGCACGCAGCGCATGAAGCTGCGCAGCACCGGGTCATCCTGTGCCGGCGCCGAAATGACCGGCCCGTACTCGCCCCCGCCACGGAAGCTGTAACACCGCCATTTAATGCCCGTCAGCTCCGCCTGAAAAACACAAAGACAGGGGGTCATCACTGTCTCTGCAAAACTGTGTTTATTTTGCTGATCAGAGATAGTTCAAACATAAAGTTAATGGAATTGCAATGAACAGAGAGATGGTGTGTAATTCTCTCTGTAAACTGAAATTCCATGGGTATTATTGTAATTAGTATTGGCAAAGTTGGTTGAAATGTAATTGAGTGGTCAGTGACTCAGCTGCCTTAATATGACATAACAATAAGCAAGGTTGGGTCCCCATCACTGAAAAAATGACAATGCTCTCTTACTGAAATTAGATTATAATGAATTATAATTAAATTACGTTGATATAATAAATTCATAGTAATGTGAATGTGGCCATATGCATTTAGTCTGAGACAACAGGGGAAATGTCTGACTGTTACTCTCTCACAAGTAACATTGTATACCGTGTTAAGTGGATAACTGGCTGTTATATTATGTTAAATAATAGCCTAGAGCTCTATGGCCTTCCTGCTTACAGGGTTCTGGTCTCGAAAAGCTGAACAAATTCACTTCTCCTAGACAGAGCTGTAATTGTTCTGTTCTCATTACTGAAACATAAACTTCATCGGAGCTGTTGTAAAAATGAGCAAACTCTACGTTACGACCCTGAATGAGGAGACACGTGAGGTTGAGTATATGATAGCGGTAGGAAGAGACCGCAACAGAAAGACAAGAAGCCAAGGAGTATGAGAAGAAGGGGGAGACATTGTGTCAGGGTCAATCACT
This sequence comes from Esox niger, assembly GCA_016801105.1. Classification (NCBI taxonomy): domain Eukaryota; kingdom Metazoa; phylum Chordata; class Actinopteri; order Esociformes; family Esocidae; genus Esox; species Esox niger. Next base: position 22,884 of record JACXGJ010009449.1, read on the forward strand.
GGAGCACAGCCAACGTCTGACATCTTCTCAATTTCATTTGATGGAATGAAACGTGTTTATGTTGCCTATCAAAGGGCTGTGGGAGCCAGGCAGCAGGCAGCCTTGTCAAATAGGACGTTTGTTCAATCTATCGATGAAAAGTAAAAAGGCCACCCCCACTGCACCAGGAAGAGGGATTTTTAAACAGATGCAAAGACACACCAAGGACACTGACGATAGATTTTCTCAGACAGGAAAACATTTCTGGTCGGGGTGAAAAATGTATGCAATGTGCACAGAGTACTCTACTGCTGTGACTGGTTTCATTTGCAGACAACATGCAACAGGCCATACATGCACTTCAGGAAATGACGGCTGAATGCCGAGAGGTCTTTCTCTCGATTGATTTAGCTTTTGTTTTTTGAATGTAACTCAATATCACAAAGTCATCGAATTATGCTCCGGTACGGGCGCCTATGAAGAACTAGTCTGAAAGTTAACATCGTACAAAGGCTACTTTCAATAGCCAGAGAGGCCGATTTGACTGGATGAGGGAGACCTCTCTGAGAGTCAGTGCCTGGCTGGCACCGCGCCAACCCTTTCAAGAAAATAACTGACCCTACGGAGCTCGATGAGAAGACTGACTACATGCAACACCAAGAGGGCACCTTCCTGGAAAAATATATTTTAAAAAGATTTTAGGGTTATGTTAGGGTTAGGATTTGATTGGGTTAGAGGTTTGGCAGTCAAAGTGATAGTCATGAAAACATGGCGTTTGTGCGTGTGTGTGTGTGTGTGTGTATGCGTGCATGTGTGTGTGTGTGTATGTGTGTGTGTGTGTGTGTGTGTGTGTGTGAGGGAGAGCTACATCTCAAACTCCAGCCAGCATGTGATCACCATGAGCCCAGAGGAAGGGATGTACTCGTGTGTGTGTGTGTGTTTTGTGTGTGTGTGTTGTGTGTGTGTGCGTGTGTTGTGAGTGTGTGTGTGTGTGTGTGTGTGTGTGTGTGTGTGTGTTGTGTGTGTGTGCGTGTGCGTGTCAGCCCCGGTGAAAAACGTACCTCGTAATTACAAGCCCATTCTTCCATAATGACGGAGTGTGTGTAATCTGAGATATAAACATTCACGTCAATAATCTTTCCTAAAAAACATCCCAGTGGAGGTCAAAGATGTGCTTCTTTCAAAGCAAAACAGAGAAGACAGCCGCCATACGCCTCAGAGAGTCACTCTCAATGTGAGAACGGTAGACACACTATACTTCACTCCTATACTTCCAGGGAACCACCTCCCTGAAACCTCCTCCCTGGGACAAACTCCCTGGAACCACCTCCCTGGGACCACCTCCCTGGAACCACCTCCCTGAAACCTCCTCCCTGGGACAAACTCCCTGGGACCACCTCCCTGGAACCACCTCCCTGAAACCTCCTCCCTGGGAC
>JACXGJ010009450.1:0-24259 GCA_016801105.1 Esox niger
TTGTATGTGTAGGTATGTTGCGTTGTATGTGTAGGTATGTTGCGTCGTATGTGTAGGTATGTTGCGTCGTATGTGTAGGTATGTTGCGTCGTATGTGTAGGTATGTTGCGTCGTATGTGTAGGTATGTTGCGTCGTATGTGTAGGTATGTTGCGTCGTATGTGTAGGTATTTTGCGTCGTATGTGTAGGTATGTGGCGTCGTATGTGTAGGTATTTTGCGTCGTATGTGTAGGTATTTTGCGTCGTATGTGTAGGTATTTTGCGTCGTATATGTAGGTATTTTTTGTCGTGTATTTGTAGGTATGTTGTGTCGTGTATATGTAGGTATGTTGTGTCGTGTCTATGTAGGTTTGTTGTATTGTGTATATGTAGGTATGTTTTGTCGTATATGTAGGTATGTACAGCGGTTCTGAGCGATAAGTGTAATGTTTCGTGGTTTAACTGGTAAAACCCTGTAGGACGGTGTCATTAGGTCATCGTTCCAGAAGTGAAAGACTTTGCACGGACCATGCTTTTTTTGGTATGCTTTGAGACTGTCAAAGATGCGTGTCATTTTGGTTCTTTGAGATGGGTCAAATGTCAACAGAATGTGTAGTCATCAAATGCAATCGACGCACTTGCTTTTATTCCTTTGTGTGTTTGCGTACATCTTTCTTTTTTTTGTCCACTCCCCCCCCAGAGGGAACGTTGCAGCTCTGTTTCAGGGGGCAGCCCAGGGGGAGGGATGTATGGGGAGCAGGAGAAAATGGGAGGACGACAGGCTCTCGAGGAGGTGCAGGCCATCCCTGGGAACAGGCAGTGCTGTGACTGTGGAGAGCCCGGTCCGGACTGGGCCTCTATAAATCTGGGGATTACCCTTTGTATTGTCTGCTCCGGGATACACAGGTAGGCTACAAAGACGGGCAAGCTGACACGCACACGTTTACTTACCATTACGTTCTTAAATGGGGACACCAAAGTTGACTGCCTTTAAAAAATCCTACTTTTACAAACCCTGAACCTAGCCTAAACCTAGCCTAAACTTCGATAATTTAACATTTGTGCCTAATCTTATTGTAGTCGTAATGACTAACCCTAATCAATTAGGTTAAGAGTTGCCTTTTTTAAATGGTGACAGAAAAATCCCAATAGCTCAAATGTTTCTGATTTAACCAGTTATTTGAGAAACACACACTAATACATAACTGACCTTTTCTTGTCCTTGTGACAGGAGTCTGGGTGTCCATTTCTCCAAAGTGCGCTCCCTTACCCTGGACTCCTGGGAACCAGAGCTGGTTAGGGTGAGTCCATATCCTCCACAATGACTTCAGATGTATATCCATTCTTAACATTGTCTCTCACAGTCAACTGACAGACAGACATGTTTTTCAAATGGTGATAAAACTGTCTAATAATCAATTCACTCTAAACAAAAGTGTGTGTGTGTGTGTTTTGTCTCTCCTGTCAGTTGATGTGTGAGTTGGGAAACACAGCCATCAACAGAATCTATGAGGCCCGTATAGAGGAGATGACCATTAAGAAACCCCACCCATCCAGCCCAAGGTGGGAACTCACTGTTGTCCTCGCTCCTCCAGCCATGAGTCATCTCTCTTCGATGACACACGAAATCTCTCACACACACAGTACACATTTCAACCTTTAGTAAGGAGTTCCATATAGAAATATATTGTGTAGATCAGAATGTGTGTTGTAAATAGAGCCGTTATCTTCACTGACACTTCTATTCGAAACATTGTAAGCATTTTACCTTTTGTCGAACACGCTGTTGGGACCAAAACCCAGCTTTACCTTCTCATGGTGAAGTGAATTTGAAACTACAGCTTTTTTTGTTGTCTCATTACTCTGTACATCTAGCTAAACCTATTCTCTTTACTTATGACCACGTACTACCTTCCAGTGTTAGCTGAAATATACTCTCGTCTTTGATCGTAACGCTATAATCGGTTAAATGATCTGACTTCCTCTTTTCCTCTCTGCTGCACCCCAGGCAGGAAGTTACCAAGGTACAGCAACTGTGGCATGTGTCTTAACTGAACTGTCCCCTGGAAATGTGGCTTGTGACCGCATGCTAATGTTGGTGTACAGTACTGACGCTTCTGCAATCCATGCGTTGTACCGTAGTCAGTTCAGCAAGGGATGTTTTTTTTTCCACCGAACTGATCTTTCTCTCCCTTTCTCTCTGTCTTTTTCAGGGGAGATAAGGAGTCGTGGATCCGTTCTAAGTATGTGGAGAAGAAGTTCATCCAGAAGCTCCCGGAAACGGGTCGTAACATCCCCCTACGGCGCTCCAGCGCCCGGCGGAACAGATCCAACACCCAGGACAGGGTTTCTGGCTCACGACCCCCTCTGAAACCCAAACCCAACCGGGCCACCCTGCCACGACTTACAGGTACTGGACGGGACATAAGCGTGAACCTACTCCCTCCCGATGGACTCTGCAATGCCGAACCGAGCCAAACTGTGGATCTCAGCACGGTCGTAGATGAATTAGCGAAATCGATGGTGAAGTAAATCAGATGCGGTCCTGTCCCCTCTTGAAGAGGCAGACATGTTGGATCCAGTCCGTTGCTGGACTGGTGTTGATTTCCTGATAGAGTTCAGTTGCAGACGTGCCTGTCCAGATCAGGAATGAAAAGGAATGTAGGCGTGTCTGTCCGAGAGGTAGATAATAGGATAAACGCCAGATACGGACATTCCACACGTCACCAAGCCGGTATGGAATGACGTCAGGCCTGTAGACATTGCTCAGCCACGCTGTTTGCATTCGAGGACAGAACCTGGTGCTTAGGGACACGCCTCCTGTTTATGGACATGCCGCCTGTTTGTATGATCATAATCCACAGGATAAACCTGTCATCTGGTAGCTGGAATAAATACAGAAAGAATGTCATTTGACCCCTCCATCTCTCCCTCTCTCCCTCCCTCTCTCTCTCTACCCCTTTGTCTCTTTCTTTGCAATTTTCTTTCAGGGCTTAGCCAGAGTGACCTTGTCCAAAAGAACAATACTGGTATTCACAAAGGTAAGGGACAAGCCCACACACATACATGTGTCACACGCACACACACGCACACACGCACAGGCTTAAAGCCGCCGTTTCCCCACAGATGATGAAGGTGACGAAGACGACGATCTGTCCGGGCTCCATCCCGGCGCGTTGTTGTATCGCTCCGCGGCACTGCAGCATTTCCCCGTCATGGCCGACGCGCTGGCGCACGGAGCCGACGTCAACTGGGTCAACACCGCCGAGAACTCCAGCACGCCGCTCATACAGGCCGTCACCGCGGTGAGGAGAGAGACAGAGGTCGTACGTGTGTATGTGAGAGAGAGTCAGGGAGAGAGACGGAGACCAACAGATAGGGAGGGGAGAAGAGAGGCCTGTATGCGTCTCACAGCTGACAGGGAGAGGGATTGTGTCTTTGCCAGTAGGTTGATAGAACAACAGCTAGCCTCTCCCTCACCCTGTTTCTCCAGAACTCCTTGGCAGCCTGTGAGTTCCTGCTCCAGAATGGTGCCAATGTCAACGCAGCCGACAGCAACCGGAGAGGACCTCTACACCACGCTACTATACTGGGTCATACAGGGTAGGAACCACGCGCGCGCGCACACGCGCACACACGCGCACACACACATGTATTAACTTGGTACTCATTCCCCAGACTGGTGTGTCTGTTCCTGAAGCGAGGGGCGGACTACAACGCCAGAGACAACAACCAGAAAGACCCCATCACCATTGCAGTGGAAACACCCAACGCGGACATTGTCACTCTGTGAGTTGAAACTTCAGGGGATTGGTTAATACTGGAAGGGGGGATTTAGTAGTTGATTTTCTCACGATTTGCTTTCCCTCGACAGACTCCGAATTGCCAAGATGAACAAGGAGATGCGGGAGATGGACGGAGCTTTTGGCCAATCAGGTCATTTAGGGGGTCAAGGTGTGGGTGGGATGGGTCAAACCAGGAAGGGACTTCAGGCCTTGAAAAACCATCTGACTGGATGGTCCTAAGGAGCAGAATGAGTAGAGAGAGGGGGACTAGCATCGTCCTTTCCTGGATGAAAAAGATAGGGGGAAGAGGCGGTACTGGGCCACTGTTGAAAAACATGTTGGGATCTTGCAGATAGATACTGAACACAGCAGTTGTGACTGCATATTTGACATGTCAGAGTGGCGTTGATTATCTTACGTAGCATATATCTATCTAAACCTTCCAATACGTTCTGTGCTACTGAACGCTCCACTGGTGAGATTCAGAGGCTAATGTTTCTGTTCAGTTCCCAGCAGGATGGGGGACTGTTCTCTGAAATCGGAAACCAATGTTTGAACGTTATTGTCCAACCTGATGTTCCGCTAATGTTTTAACTGAATTCTGGACCTGTTGCTGGAACTTTCCTAGTTTTCTGTCAAAGGGTAACATTCCTGTAGCAGGAAATTGTTAACTAGTTAGGCAGGGACATTTTGCTGTACCTCAGTAGGGGGAGTTGTTTTCATGTAATTTGAGTCAAACACTAGCTAGGATACAGGGTAAATGTATAGATAAGCAGGTTCTGTAGCATAGTTCTGGGTGAGAAACAGAGACCATTATGGGAATATAGTACTGAAGAGGGAAATGAGGAAGAGGGGCGAACATGCTGAAGGAAAAAAATATGGAAAGGGGGATCTTGGTAAAAGAGGGTGTGTCCTTCTACCTATATACATGTCCACATGTTGGCATGTGCAGGGTGCACTTTGATGTGGAATAAAGAAATAGACGCACAGTCAGTCTTCCAGCACTTTACAGCCAATACAACTCTATGTAGATCATAGTGGTCTAACAACTGGGCAAAATCCACATTCTACATATATTTATACTTATTCGTAATGTAGTGTAGCATTTTATCTGGTATATAAATGTTTTGATTGCTCAGTGTGTTGCCTGTCACTCAGGATACTGAGTGTTTGGTTTCAGTCGCTTGTAAATGTTTTTCAGCTTGCATAGTCTAATTCAGTTTGCTGTATGTATTTTATGTGCCATAAAAACAACTCCCTTTTCTCCGCTCACCTTTTCAATTTTTACTGTGATTCTCTATTCACCAGGCTTAATACAAATGTTTTAAAGTGGCTTTCACGTGGATTTCTCTTTCGTCGTACCATATTTGTTAGCACTTCGTTTGACCTGTACCAAATTCACACTGCTACTGTTTAGCAGTGATGTTTTTTGAGAGTGGGAACTTGATGCTGACAACATAAAGCTTTATAGAATGTAATGAGCCACTCTATTGGAGTTCAGTGTTTTCCAAACCAAGACTGTCCCAGGGGTGGTTTGTTTATAGGCCAGTCTTGGGCTGCCTGTCAAGCCTGAGTCGTGGTTGTTAGAAACATGCTTTTGTCTGTTGGGACAATGAACAATGTACAACGTTTACACTTATGGGAGCTACTGGTCTAACCCATGGGCATGCTACAACAGATGGCAAAAGATTTGGTCTGGAACAGTGGACTCTCAATAGGCAGAGCTTCTATCTTTTATCTGCTTGTTCAATGAGCCTCCATTCATTCCTCCAGGGCTGAAGTGTTTGCCTTGTCTCTTCCAAGTCACCTTAATCACACCAGCGCTGACGAAAACCTAGTTTACAATTGGGCAATTTTTGCTAGTGTGAATTACCCTAACTGAAATAACAGATATAGCCCTGGAAGACTGGGGGTGGATGCTCGTTGCTCAGAAGCTCCTCGTCTTGTTGGTATCTGACGTGCTTTTTCAGTGACGTGAGCCTTTTGTGTTTGTCCGTCGAGGCTTCCGCCTCTCCTGCTCTGCCGGCAGTGTGTCCCTCTGGCGGCCCCCCCCGCTGCAGGTAAACCGCGTGTTTGTGCTCAGGCGTTGCGTTGATGTGTGCTTGCTCGTATTTGTTGCCTTATGTCAACTTGAGTCAGAAAGGTGGCAGCTATGGACAAACACACCAGGCCCGGTGCCAGGACGAAGTGACCGGGGGGGCTGATAAAAATGGCAAGGGGGGCAATTGTTTTTCAATTGCTATTTTACTAAAACTTTACTAAAACTTAAACGGGGTGGTGGGTACCCTCGTGGCGCCGGGCCTAAAACACACCGTACACAGACAGTTTTGCTGGAAAAACAAAATTATCATATTATCGTGTAAACGGCATCATGCTCTCTTCCCAATTTGTATTCTCTTGTTTTCTTAGGTGATGAAACATACCAGGACATCTTCAGAGACTTCTCTCAAATGGCCTCGAACAATCCAGAGAAACTTAAAAGGCGCAGTACTGACTTCAAAAGTTGAACCACCCCACTTAATTTCTCTCATGCAGTTTTATTTTTTTATTTTTGACACACACACACACACACACACACACACATTTGCTGACCACCGGCTCTACATTAGGTCATTGATCAGCTGGTGATGACTCTAGCACAGGCTCCAGTCTGACAATAATGTCTTTGTGCCAGCGAAACTCAGACTAAGTGCCTTCATGGGACACTTGTTTTACGGGATAGAACAAGATGTACAGTCTGACAATGACTGCTAAAAACAACAACTTCCCATGAAATTATGTATTTCCTTGTGGAATTTGGTTTTCCAGCACTTAATGTACTGCTATGACATTAAAATGTAGGATGTCTTTGAAGCAATTTTGAAATGTGCTTTTGTACTTTTTTATAATTTCATTTTTATTATTGTATATGTTTATTTGGGGTGTGTTGTCTTAACTTTCTGTGGTGCCAGAGCTGTATTGCCAATGGACAATTAAAATGTTTGTCTAACTTTGAGTATGTAAAGTCATTCAGCATCTAAATATCTTGCTATATAATACATGTATAATTGATTAGATCCTCCACATGTTACAGCAATCCCATGATACATTAAGTTACCCTAATTGAATGTATCACAGGATGTTATTCAAGGCATGTCAACACTACGAGGCTGGTTTTGACTGTAGGGATTGTGATTATCCTTTCCCACTAGATGGCGACACCATGTTATTGCAATAGGCCCGGTCTCCCAAAGCACTAAGACGATCGTAAGGTGCACGTGGGTGCCTCGTTATTCTAACAGTGTGTTTCCCGAAAGCATCGTTACTTAAGTGGCACCTGACGTCGCTCGTTAATTAACGAGTACACCGGACCTCTCGCTATTCCATCTTAACCGATCTTAACAGACACTTCACTGTTATTGTGAAATAGCGTATCCCTCAACATTAGAGGAGTGATCGCAAACAGTTAATATCAAGGAAATATAACTTAAAAAGAACACTGAAATTACAAATTGTTTGGCTTTCATTTTTATTTAATGTAAAAAAAACATGCAATATCTGTAGGCGAACTTCAACTCGGAAAACCCCTCTTCACTTCAATCCATAATCCGATGCACACCTGTCACTTTATATCATGCTCATCTGCCAATTATATCATGCACACCTGTCACTTTTACATTGCATTACGGTTGTATAGTATTTTTTCGCTGCGTTTTTCTATAGTGTTATTATTGATTGATTGCGGTATCTTCTTTATTTTTATAATTACCGTTACTTTTTAACTTTTAACTGCAGTGTCGGGAGTAGGAAAACCAAGCATTTAATTGCGATAACTTCTTATTGAAAATGACAAATAAACCTTTGAACTGGAACTAGGCTACATACCAAAACTGTACTTCTCCAGAGCGTTGTTACTATGGTAACCAACGCAAACTCGGCCACTGTAGCTGTAATGTGTACACCCCTCAGGGATGTACACACCGTAGGCGGATTTTTCTCGCGGTTCAGTTGTCGCTTACCGCGGCCAGCGTACAGGCACCTTTAAAATGAATGCGGAAGCGGTTGTGCAGGCAGCACATTCCATTCCAAATGGCTGTAACTTGTCACTAACGTGGTGGTTTGGAAAACAGGCGTTAGTCTGTCGTAACAAAGTCTCTTAATCCTTCCCAGGATTAATATTTATAAAATTGCTGGCTACCTAGCTTCCCTACGTTTTAGTGGTGCTAGCTTGGAATTTATTTCTCAGCAGTAATAGTATTAGGGCATTGCTACAAAAGCTACAGTAACTTTAACAAATCTGTTAAATTACTAGGCTCTGCTGGCTCACATCCTCTTGGTAGGCAGACATTTGAGAAGTATCAGAAGTTAATATACTATCACAGTTCATTTATTTATCACTTCAGGTATGTTAATCTTTTCTACAATCAAATTAGATGACAGAAGACAGCCTAATATACGGATTCTGGCTGCATTTCACAATATGACAAACAGTATATATTTGCAAAAATAATCATAAATACGATTTAGTCTGGCCCAATGCATGTTTTTTGTGGTTATCCACTCGAACCCTGTACTAAACATCTCCAACTTGATTCAAAGTACATCATAATTATTATAGACCAATAAGTGTGTCTGTAACTGTGCTTTTCTGGTCAGCAATTAGAATTTGACAAATATATTTAACATCATAAATACAGTTTCGGGAAAACTAAGAGACCACTGTACCTTTTTCTTTCCTTTCCAAAAAAGTTGAAAAGGAAAGTTTTGAGTGAGGAACTGAAGCATTCAGTTTGCAGGGTCTCTTAACTTTAACCCTTCGGTTCCTCACTCAAAACCTTCCTCCCCAAATTATCGGGAAAATAAATAAAAAGGTGCAGTGGTCTCTAAATTTGTTCCAGAGCTGAATTTGCAGCCCTCTATCAAAATGCCTTTTTGGGCCTTGAATCAAAGTTTACCCACCCCTGTTTTAGGCTTTAGTGACCAAAATGGTACACCTTATATTTTGTAATAAAGATTTCTGCTCTGTTTGATGGCCGAAGTGTGCACATGCTGGAAGTTTTGTTCAGGATCAAACTATATGTGCAGTGCTTTGGCTAGTTTCCTGTCTTGGAAGCTCATTTACCGCTGCTTACCTGATATCTCGTTCTCCTAAGTGTCATAGTAAATAAAGGACAAAATACAGTTTCTCATTGTAATATAAAAAAGTAGTACATAAGAAAGGAAGTAAGCTCGGCTAACTTATTGGTCTGATCCACAGGCACATAATATACAAGGAAAAATTAATGCTGGTGTGAATTAAGAAGTTAGTGTATTTTTCCTGTAGGTATTTATTTTATACATATTTCTTTAATGTTTTTTTGTGGGGTGCCCTATTTGGATTAGGCAATAAGTAAGAAAAGCTACTACCGTCCAAATAAATGATACATGCAGCGCCACATAAATGATTGACACTTTCCTCATGTGAGCTTTCAGACAAAAGTCAAGACATTAACGTTAGTTGAATACGCCCGTGAGGACCATTGCCCGTCGCTGTGAGTGTGTGGCTAATTAACTTTCCAGGTAACTTAGCTATGATAGCTAACGTTTGTGATGGTTGATTGATTAGCAATCGCAAATCGGGCCGTTTTAACCAAAAACATTTCATTATGTATTTTTTTAAGTTGCTAAATGAGGCATACAAATAACATTTTGCTGATGTGTTTGTACTATAGAGCCTTTAATGTTTTAAATATAAAACCTGTATTTTAATGTCTACAAAATAACAATTATAACAGAAAAATGCAACAATGTAACCCGCAGAACTCCATTGAACAAAGGGTAAGGAAACATATTAGTGCAATGAAAAGTGAATATGGCGAGGAATAGGTCACGTCCGGCCAAAAGCTAAGACTGTTCATTACATGCAATTTACCAAATTACAGAAAGCAATGCTGGCATGTGGTTCGTAAGTATATTGGTATCACTTTCAATGTCTTGGCATCCCATTGGCTAGTTATAAGGATGCAGAATCCAAAACAATCCAAAACAAACTGTCCAGTTCAATTACAAAACTAAGGTTTTAATTTGTAAGGTGATTGTACTATGTCATGTTGAGTGACAATAAGTCCAAAGAATACAAACAATCGGCAAAATAGTAGTAGCACACACCTTAGACATCCAATCAGAAACTAAGGCATGTGAACATACCTATAGCAAATGGAGGAAAACACTTTGGAGTCATTTTGTCATTTTGATTTAGATATTAAATCAGACAGGATGCATGGTATTGGAGCATTCATTTCAGAGTGTAATGCTATTACAGAAATAACAGAGACTTTTCTTTTATCAAGTGTTTCTATTTTGGGGGATTTCAATTATCTTGTTATGTTTATGCTCACTCCCCAAATATATAGATGGGTACATTTGTGTAGAAACTTTAAGGCTCCAATCCATACTGTGCCAATGCATGCAATCACCATAATAAATCTACAGTACCTTACCCCAACAACACTCCACAGGCCTCTATGGGTGGAAAAAGGGCAAGGTCAAAAATGGCGGTGTGTGTGAAATACCACGGTTTAATGGAGTGTGACGTCATGCAAAAGAGACTTGGATGCAGCACGGCTGGGCTGGAATGTGTGCAGTAGACTTTCAGCACTTGCCTCTTGGTTTGGCACTCTGCTCCGTCTTTCCTGTTCCCTCCCTGCGCCACAGCTGAACGCGACGTTTGGAACAAACAGACGTGGAAACCCTCCTTCCCGTTTACCGCGGACTCCCCAGAGCAATGGGGAAACCCTAAGGAGTGAGAGCAACGTAGGCATTTGGCTTATCGTTTGGTTCAATGAGGTATGGTTGCTAGCACCGCAGAACCAATCAGCATTTGGTATTTTCGTCACTGGTCCTGCTTTGGTTTAGAGCGATGTGCTCTGCTGATTCCACCTAGAAGCCATTATGGTCCAGTTGAGGGTGTGGTTTGTTCTCTGTGTGGTTCAGTTTGTCTGATATGGTTCTTGTGATAAGGCCGATTTCAGGACCCTGGTCCTGCTGATTCTGTGTGTCTTTCCGGAGAGCGGACGGGTTAACGCAGGACCAGAAGTGTGGCAGCGTGGTTGTTACCATGGCACCCAGCAGTAGGAATCCCCCGGCGACCAAAAAGGAAGCGGTGTAACTCCCTGTCTGATCCTTTAGCCAACCTGCCGAGGTGTAGAGGCAAACGTTATTACAGGTGGAGAAAACAAGAAAGAGGGAGAAATGGCACTCATTAGATGAACTCTGGAGGGAAAATAAATGCGAAAGTGAAGCGTGACAGGGTGTCCAATCCAGACCCGAAAGGACTAGCCCTGAAATGCAGGTTTACCCATTCATATGTGTCTATGTGTTTGTTTAATAGGACAGCCATGAAGGGATGCTTTTGATTCAGAAAGAAAAGCATACAAGTATACAATTTCATTTTGAGATTAATTTCATAGACACTAAAACCATGGGAATTTCTTTACCCAAGCCCAGGGCAAATCTTTGTTATTAACCTAATTCAGTTTCCTATCCCAGAGCTGTTTATAATCACAAAAACAGCTGGGGTCAGCGCCGGAAAATGCCACAGAAGTGACTTGTGTCAGCAGGGAGGGGGAGAATAAGAACATGTCACCTAAAGGGGATTTCAGGGGGTGGAAAAAGTGTCCAGAGAGACAGCGATGAAGCAATGACTGAATATCTAAAAGGTAAGGCTAAAGGTCCACTTCAGTTAGCTTATCGTAAACTGATTAAACCAAGGTCGACTTGACATTTTAAAAATGTCAACAGTGGATGAATATGGCTGTTTAATTCGGTAATTGAGAGCAGTACTTAGGGCATAGATTAACCACCATGAAGAATAGTAGTGCCTGCAGAAATCTATTGCTAATCTCTTCACAAAACAATGCAGACAGAAACACTCAACTCGTGATCCCGGGCGTCGCGGCATTCTGGAGCACTGCTTTGCAGTGCGGAGGCATCCACCACAGTCTAGATTCAAGCATTGACCGCACCACTTGCCCGGGTGTGGAGGGAGGAGAGTACTCCGGTAAAATGCATTTTGGCCAACACCACTGTCTAACTCTAATTCGAAAAACATACATTTTGGATTTCTTTGACTCATTGCCCTGAAGGGACTCCTATGAGGTCATTAGGAGGAGTCTTGAGCGGGAGTCAGCCCTGGCACCACTGAAGCGTACTTTGCATTGGCTGTAGTGACTTTCTGATTGTTTTATTTTGGTGTAATAAAAGCCCAATGACTTGGGATGGGGGGGAGGGCAACCCCCCATGTGGAGTTGCTGCAACGAGACAAGGTTGAAAGTGGGTAAGGGTGAATTAATTCGGGGGAGGTAAGTGGGAATGACTGGGGGAGGAATTTGATTATTATGCTTCACGTTCATCTCCGGCGTCGTACCTGACAGCGGCGCCCCCAGCAGTCCGCCCGAGCTCTCGATCATCTGCAGGAGCCCCAGAGCGCCCAGCATCCGTTCCATGCCCACGATCTCCGGCACCACGGCGAACACCAGCGGTGTCATGGCGCCGGAGCAGAACCCGTAAAGCAGGCCGACTGTCAGCAGGCCCGGGTAGGACGTCCCGCCCAGGGAGCCCAGAGGCAGGAGGACGAGGAAGAGGCCCGTCAGGCCCGTCCAGAGGGTCAGCAGGTGGAGGAGACGGAAGCGACCCAGGTCTGAGGACCAGCCGGCCACCACGCGGCCCACGATGTCCGTGATACCCGTGGCCGAGATGACGAAGGCAGCCTGGATGGCGGGGCGGGGGGGGGGGTATTTTATGGTTAAAAATGAGCACCTTGTGTAGCTACATTTACAATCAAACAGGCCACGTATGGTTCAAGGCGGGTCGCAGATCACCTGGTATTCAGTGAAGCCCTCGTGACGACTGTGGGCCACCAGGTGGACGTAAGGCACAAAGTAACCGCAGTTGAAAAGGGAGAGGGCCAGGCTGTAGGTGAGGAAAGGCCGTTGGAAGAGGAGAGACAGCTCCAGGTAGGAGTAACACCGCTGGAAGATGGAGGAGCAGGACCAGGCCTGTTTACCTGGGGCCAACTGGAGAGGAGAGCAGAGGAGGGGGGATGGGGTAGAGCGAAGTAGTGGGTTAGGTGTTTTGTGATTGAGGGATTTAGAGGGAACAAGAGAAAAAGTAAATATCTAAAGAATTCCCAAAAACCCTTCCAATTCATGACACAGAAGGTGTTTAAAGATATGATTTGAAGTGATACAATATTTACAGTGGTTCTAACCTGTGTCCTTTGTTTTTCCATTCAATTCCAACAGTTCCCATTATAGGTAAAGCCTGGTTTCCAGGACACAGATTAAACTTCGTGGACTTAAAAGTTAAGCTCAGTAAAAAACCTCAGTTCAGGTTCAAGTTTTGGCCACAAAATTGGCACTATAAAGAAGTTCAAAGTGTAGATTTTGAACCCTATATTCCTAGCACTCAGTGACTGAATTAAGCTTGTTTAGTGCATTTGCTGTTTGTTTTGGAAGTTTTTTTTGCCTAAACATAAGTAATGTATTGTGTAATTTTGGAATCACTCTTATTGTAAATAAGACTGTAATATGTTTAAAGAGGGTCTCTTCATACCGCCACTACAACCTTGGGGGCCCCCAGGGGCCTGATGAGGGCCCCGCAGGCCACCATGTTGAGACTGAGGCCACCCAGGATGAGCAGGGCTCCGCGCCAGGCGTACATCTCCAACAGCAGCTGGAAGAAGGGCGAGAAGACAAACGACGACAGGCCTATACCCGTGAAGCCCAGTGCCATGGCCAGGGAGCGCCGCAGCGTGAAGTACTGCATTACCGAAGCTACCATGGGGGTGAAGACCAGCGCCCATCCGGAACCTGGAGGTGTCCAAGGCGAGAAGTGCGAGGGACAGATAGGAGAGAATGTGGAGGAGAAGATAAAGGTAATTGGTGACGCTTCATATACTGCTTCGAAGTTCAAGTTTCGAACGTCCTTAGTGTACATTCAAAGAAGTGGAAACGGAGGGTGAATTGACAGAATGGGGCAGGGGATACATTTTTTGGTTCAACGCAGTCAATGTGTGTGCATCCATGCCTGAGATGATGCCCATGGTGAGGTAGAGGTGCGTGACACAGGTGGCCTGCGAGGCCAGGATGAAACCCAGTCCGGAGAGAAAGCCTCCGATCATCACCACAGGCCTGGCTCCATACGCATTACACAGCGCTGTGCCCACCGGACCTGGGGAACACAGAGGGTCAACGACCAGACGTCACACTGTATACCTGAGCAAGTCAGTCAGTCTGGTTGTAAAGACACACACGCACACACACACACACACACACGCACACACACACACACACACACACACACACACACAAACACACACACCATCCAGTACTAACTCACAGATGCACTGCTGCATAGCCAGTCCAATGGACGTGATCCAGGAGATGGCCTGGGCACTTTCCCCAAAGTACAGAACAAACTCCACGAAGAAGACCCCCAGGCTACGGATGATCCCAAACACCAGGGCGGAGCATATGAACAGGGCACCCACCATCATCCAACCCCAACCCCCGTCTGGAGCTGCCTGCTGGCTCTGGGGCCCTTTGGGGGTTTGTGGACTGGCCATGGCTGGGATTAAGAGACATATGGAGAGATGGAGAAAGAGGAGAACACAGGTTATTTGTGGTCCTTAGCAGCAAGGGGAGGGTTTTGAATACAAACAGAGATGTTTAGACTAGGAACTGGAGAGAGGGGAACAGGAGGGTGAGACAGGGAATGAGACAAGGTGTTAAGCAGAGAATAATGAGAGAACTAGAGAGTGAGACAGTTGGGGGAGACACAATAAGACAGTTATACAGTGCGTGAGAGTTGCAGATATTGAGTTAATCAGTGAGAGACAAGAGTTGGACGGAAAATGTCACATGGGCGACAGGATAGGTGTGAGGGGAGGTTAACTTAAAAGTTTTTTGACACAGTCCTGCGTAAGCCACACACATCTGCATTTGCACGCAAACATTTGCAACTGCTTCTGGCCCCATGAAAAAGGGTCCCCCTTGCTGCGTAGCAACTGATATTACAAGCAGAAAAGTTAAAACTACACATGATATCCAAGACACGTTTTCACACAAGACAAGTTTTCACATGAAGTTATCATGTAAATTTAATACATCACACACACCCTGTCTGCACATATACCTGTTAAAATTAATTTTCAGTATGCCTCAAGACACATTTGAGCTGCCGTAGCCAGCTACCCAGATAAGCCATCTCCAGTCAGAGGAAACTAGTGAAATGAAGAGCTCAAAAATGAAAGAAGACAAAAGAATAACAGGCCATTTTTCCGAAGCTCACTTTTTTGTTTAAGACTAACACTGCACAGAATTCCATTGATGGAGGAAATATTTTTCTTTGTGATATCCCCACCAATTCAGCCTGTTACGCAGACCTAATGGATATTTTTTTTCGGGTAGCTCAGGATCTGAGGACGTTGTGCCTGAATCATTCCATCAACAATGTAAGGATGACCTGATGATGAATGAAAATGTAATTTTCCTGGAGAGCCCAGCACTTGGGCTGGACATGCTTGCCGACCTTGACAAATGTCCGAAAAATGTCGCCCACCGCAGCATCCATGAGAATGATTGCCAGGGTAGTGACAACTTATCATGGAGAATACCTGAATCACAATATGTACCATGCACGCTAACATCATCTCAAAGGTGCAACAAGTTCAACTGATTTATTTTTTCTGATTTATTTTACCCATATGAAATTAATGTTTGTGTTGTATGATCAATGAACCGATAATTTGGGGAATTTTAGTCAACAAGCTTTTTCAAATTCAGTTGACTTTAAGCCAGTTTTTTGAGTAAACACAAGCTCACACATTATCTCAGTTTTTCTTTCCAAAGTCCAACTTTGAAGGAATTATGCTGATTATGCAAGTGGTTAAAGACACGCTTAGTTCTCTTAAAGTAGACCCAATATGTCCTGTTGCACATTATATGCAGAGTACACAACTGGGTGACACACAACGACAGGACAAATCTATCCTTATAACACAACAATTACAAGTTCTGTGTAGAATTGAGCAAAACTTGCCATAAGGCATTTTCTATTTTGCAGATGAGCTGAAATTGAATGCTTATGAGCTATAGATATGTGGGTTTGCAACATTCCTTCCCCTGGAGTTCTAAGTCCAACTATAGAATGAAGGACCCCAACGGGCTTGACCAGAGGAAATGAAACTCTATCATCGGTGAAAGATTCCTTCCTTCACAAGAGTAACCATTTTTTCCCCATCCGTTTCTATGAATCCACATTATCGCTTCACAAACACGTGACCTGTGAATATGTCCCTGAAGGCAGTGTCTGAGTCAGTACAGCCTTTCATCTGTTTTATCAAAAGAGCAATCCTTGTAAAGAAATTAAATAAATCACTCCCACTACACTTCCAGTTTCAGCATATTGTCTTTAATGTTGCCGGTACATGAAAGCATCAGAGGTCTGATACTCTTTACTCACTGACAGGCCCAAGGAGAAGGTTTCTGTAAAGGGGACGCTCTCCCACTTTCCCTAATAGGGTTAACCACCGGATATATCTGGTACCAGAGTGAAAACTAATATTCCTTACCAGTTAGGGATGGTCCAAAATGATGGAACTGTGTTGAAAAAATGTATATATGAATGCCATCAAACATTACGGTCACATTATATTTATAGTGAAGCCATAGTAACATTTGCTCAGTCTTAGCTGGGAGTTGAGAGGAGGCATTTTTAGGATTTTTCCTAGATGGGTAAAAAGAATTGCAAAGTTAACATAACTAGTTAACCAATGGCCTAATCATTTGTGAGTTAGCTAGACTTTACACTAAACAAATTCTACTCTGAGTGAGATTTAAGTAAAATCATTACTTCGTGTTTGGCTTTGATAGACAATTAGTCCAAATGTGGAAATGGACATGTTGTCAATTCCCCAATTTCAAGATTAGAACCAACAATGTAAAGTTTGGTTTGATTCAAATTTGGGAATTGGTTGGATGGAAATCTCTCTTTAAAAACACACATTACTGAGCTGATAAAGAAGCTGAAGGTAAAAATGTATTCGTTCACTAGCAACAAATAATATCTGTCTTCTCATCTTAGAATGAAAATTGTACATGACGCTTCTGTCAGTCCTAGATAATGATGATGTGCTGTACATGCCTACCTTAGACCACATCTAGAGGTTTTAGAACTGATACTATCACCCATTTGTGTTTTTTTACTGCCGCAGACATTCACACACGTTGTCTACAAGGCATCAATGCCAAAACTGTCAAACTACAAAGTTAGTAAGAAAATCTGCAGTAATCTAATGCTCTCTTTCAAGTCTGGTTAGTGCATGCTCATACAGAGGGAACTTGATTTTGACACCATGCCACTCACTCATGGAATATTTTGCAGAGTAAATGTATGCTAAACATGTAGGTGCTTATACAGTAGGTGAAAATGCTTGATTAATTACATTTTGATTGTCCAATGTGACTATTTTCCATAATAAAAGTTTTCATATTTGTGTGTTTTTCATTTGCTATGACACAGGGCTTAACTGTACAATTGACCATACTAAGTCCTCTGTATAAATTAAGCTTAAAGAATTGATTTACCAGCCTAATGCTCTTGACCACCGAGGCTACCTTGCCACACAGCCCCCTGCATCTAACAGATGACTCCAAAACATGTAATTACATGTCTTACATAAAAAAACATTGTTCCGTCTGTTGATACACAATGTGGAATAACTTTCAGAAGCTGTTGCAATTGTGTAGTAACTGATTCTGTATGAATCAGGGAACCTTACGTTCAGGTGGCACAAGAGGAGAGGCTCTTACTCCCAGTAAAACCCTGACCTTATGACCATATGTTAGGTCAGCAGGCAAAAATAGGGCAAGGTGTAATCTGTCATGGTAGACCTGCTAGTGGAGGTACAGCAGATCAACACTCTCTAGGTCTCATTTTACCACTGTGAACCGGGATCAAGCATGCTAGCGCTTAGTTACATAGTCATACCTATGTTATTACTATGTTACTACAGTTCTGTGTTAGTTACAAATGAAACTTTCTCTAAAGCGTTATTCAGAAGTACATGTTGAAAGAAATGTATTTTCCCCAAAGTACTGCACTTTCTGCCAGTGACTATCATGAAGTTATTGTTTAGGTCTGTTACACTAGTGGACCTCAGTAGTTTTAAGCTAGAAACCCCTTTTGAAAAAAGGAATGACAGTGACAATCATATTTATCCGACTTACCAAATAAAGGGTGTCGTAGGGTAGTCTTCAGTTCTCTGAAATAACCTGACTAAAAGGTAGAATCCATGTGTCCAAGTGAAGGCTACTAATGGAGTGTGACGTAACTACAACAGATTACTGTTGAACTCTGTCCTCTCTCGTGTTGTTAAATTGGCTGCTACAACTCCGCAACTCCCACTTGTCAGCTGCCTATGAAATTGTTCAGAGGATTTTGCTGAACTGACAATGTGTGGACCCAGCTTGAAATATTTAATAAACAAGTGCTTTTCAAAGAACACAGCAAACTTATACAAGATCTGAACAGCACCACTGGCTTCAACTATTGCTGTATAAAAAATATGAGCAATCTACAATCTGGTTCCCTTTATGCCAGAAGAGCTGCCTGGAATACAATACCTGTGCTTTTTAATTAAATTAGACATTTACAGCCCAGATTACAAATTGTGCCAAAAGATTGATCAAGACTGAATGAAAATGTGATTTACATTAAACTATTAAATGGATAGCATAGACACTAATATGCAATTCTGTTTTATTTCATACTTTTTCCACATAACATTTCTGCCAGGACAGAATTGTTTAAATGTGCATGCCTTTGACTGCACCAAATGCATTTGAATGCTTTTCAATAGTCAAGCAAAGCTTCGTGGATTTTGCTGCAGCGGTTTGGGGTGTTCAAAACGGTACCTTGGATTACTGACCGAAGAGACAAGACTTTCAGTATTAGGTAGGAAACTAGCATAAAAGTTCAAACTAACAAGACAGTTTTAACACCCGATTTATGGCATTGTTAATTATTGATTGTTTTATAAAGACCCAAGTATTTGGATGTAATGTTGCATTGTTTCCATGAAAAGTGGCCAACCATCGAGCAGGAGACCGCCTGCTTACAGGCCCCCACCAGAGGTCCACCCTCACCACATTGTAGACGAAACATCAGCAGTATGTCAACGTGTGTGATTCAGGAGAGGATAAAATGTCTACTCACCCAGCGGCTCCTTGGATGGAGAGCCTTAAGTGTTTAATACAGAAACCTAGCATAACAGTTGTTCTACATCAGCGTTCTTCACGAATTCTCCAACAGGGCTCACCTTTACTGATAAGACATGTGAGGGCCACGGCAAGACAAAATAATGCAACCGTTAATGCGGTTGCGGGCATCTGTGGCCGCAGAGTGGGGCCACCAGGGGCCATATGCAGCCCGCGGGCCCTGCCGTGGAAAATACTCTTCTACCTGGTGAATGGATCTCTGAGATCATAGACCAGGAAGATTATACTGGGCTACAAATGGACTAGCAATTAGTGAGGAAATTCCAAGGCCAAAATATTATGGCCCTGTCTAATGGTGTCAGTAGTTGGGTTAGGTTTAGGCATAGGCACACAGGGATTATTTGCAGGAGCTGAAGCCTATGGACGATATGCCACCATGAAGAATAAGACGGCACACTGCTAGTATCTCTCTGAAGAGACTTATTATAAACACAACCAACTTGGAGAAGACAGCTACTGCACTTTTGTCATAGTAAATCAAGCACTGGTAGCAAGTTATCTTCCCCAAGGTTTTGTAAGAGCCTTGCCAGATGGGCAGGTTTTATGCAGTTGGGCTGTTTTTAATAACCATGCATGGGAAAAATAGGAATGGGCGGGTTAAAAATATACTTATAGATATGTTTTTAGAAGCAAAACTAGATTTTCAGCTGGGTTTTATTTGAGTCTTTACCATTGTACTTGTTATTGTGCATTATACTGTCACTCAAATCAGGCAGTCTTGTTTTTGTATGCTTGTAAACTTGTTTTGTAAGTTGGGTGCGTGATCTTTTCGCCTGATCAATCCCTTCTCTTCTCCAAAACCACAACTATGGAATTACGCCGGTGATTCAACTTTGTGACTTTGTATTTAGGAATGTGTGGTGGTACTTTGGGATTTGTGTTTGCGAGTAGTTTGCAAATGGGTGACAACATTCATTTGAATACATTTGTTTAGTTAATCTGAACGCATTAAAAAGATCGAGAGAGAACCCAGATCGGTTCTTTAACTCCAGGGAAGTTCTAGATTAGCATGTTCTATAGTAACCCACTATAGATAGTTCCCATGGACATGGCTGATGCTTGTGATTGTTGCAGCGTGAGATGTGGCTTTGGGAAGCGCCGATGCTTTCCAGCCTATTGTATCGCAGGTTAATTGAGACTTCATGCAACGCAGTGTACAACAGTGACATCTGCTGGTAAACATAATTTAGCGCCGCCAAAACAGTTTAGTTCACGTCATAATACTCTAGTGTGTATAAACCTATATTGTTAATTGTAGGAGAGTTTGTTAAAAAAAAACATGGCAACAGATGTTAACAGCAGTAACATGTTAAGCAGTGTCTGTTGAAATGTAGGTATGTTTCTAAGAAAAGGAGGAATGTCAAGCATTGCAATTTGAATGTTAACTGTCACCTGTATGCAATAGGGTGACATTACTGATCAGGAAGAGCAGGAATACATGGTTGGCATGCCAGTATACTCAAATGTTCTACGATTGAATTCTTAGTTCTTATTCTAAGTTCTTAGTCTAATTTAAAGTATTAGAACAGGACCATTGCAGCCATGTGTGTAGATTTGTGTGTCTCATGGTTACCTGGTTATGTTCTCAGTAGCTGTGGACCCTGAATAATTGCTGGCTCAATGTCCTCATGTAGAGTCCGCGGATGTCAGTCATATAGAAACAACCCCGGCTGCTTGCTAAAGCTGACTATCTGGTCCGTCAGGCTCCACTGAGAAGTTGCGTGATCCAGAAAATGATGTATGTAGTGCTCACATTAGGAGAAGAATATGAAGAGTGACAGGTGGAGGAAGAGGGAGGGGCGGATGGATGTAAAGGAACAGATGTAGGTAGGAAGCACACCAGAGAGGGGTCCCAATTCTTTATTCTATGGAATGCCTACACCAGGGGTGTCCAAACCATTCCACGGAGGGCCGGGTGTCTGGGGGTTTTTGGTTTTTCTTATACATTGGATTGCCAGTTCTCCCCTATAAAACCAGGTGTAATAATACTTCATTATTTTCTTTTAAGTAACATGAATGTGGTCTCAAACTACAGAAGAGTATGTGCTCTTTAAAACAAAGTAAACATTGAACTGTAATTGTAGCTTTAGTATCTTTTTTTTTTAAATGTCTGAATCTACTGCAATGTTGTAGAATCCTGGTGCAGTCTTAAGGGTTAAGAGGCTTAACAAGATATAACAAGGTCACTTTGGGGCTGATTTGAATGGGCGCCAACGGTGGTTTTTACTGTGCAGAGGCATTCTGGGTATGTATATATTTACGTGGTGAATAAATGCATGATGTCGTTGATGACTGGGGAGAACAAGGAAGTCCCTATTATTACCAACATTTGTGAAACTGACACTTGTCCTTGCTGCCTCACCATAAAGACAATTTGGCTGCCTGGAAATATTGAGCGTCTTACGTTTTCTCAATTACTGTCAAAAGAGTGCACTGAAGGGGTGGAGCCAACGTTCTGCCCTCTGACCTTGTCCTCCAATGATCTTTGCAATTAATTTTAGGAAACAGGAAAAAACTAGTCAAAGCTCAGAAAGCCATGAATAATTTTTTAGGCACAAATGACATCAAAAATAATACTCCATCTACTTCTCACACAGGCAAAAGTCTAAAAGTGCTTGAGATGTTCGAACGGTATAATAATAAAGTGACATGGCTAATATGCTAAATCTGGTCCTCCAATTTGCCACAAGCACATTACAAAGCCAGAAGTAGAATTGACAGCGGGTGGGGAAATTCTGCAGTGTCCGCTGCCCCCTTCACCACAGGAAGCAGTGCGATGATACACATAGTGGCTAACAGTATGCGCTCTGCATTACCTCGTTGACGGAAACAGGTGCCCGGCTCTCTATTGTTCCTTCTCTCGCCAACACCCAGACCATGCTGGCTCCTCTGCATAAGGTTTGAGTCACGTGGGTCTGACGGGGGGGAATTACTGAGAGGAAGGAAGTCTAGGGAGGCGGTATGAGTGTATGTGTCTGGGTTTGAGTGTCTCTGCATGCAGATTTAGACTAGTCAACTGTCAATTTGTTGTTAGGCTTAAATCCCTAACTCATTATTCATATGGTAGGTGGAAAGCCGACTCCAAGTTATATTGTATATTTACAATGTCTCTGTATATTATTAAAACATCTTTGAAGTGAAAATGATAATAATTATTTCCCTAATAACTATTTTTTGTTTCTTTAACTATGGAACGGGTGCAGCATTTATGCTTACAAATCATCTCCAGAGACACATTTTACAGAAAATGATTCAACTCATTCATAGTTCATGGATATTCATTTAATTTAATTTGTATAAACAGTCCTCGTCTTTGGCCAGCAAAAATAAAAAATTACAAAAATCGAATATCTCTAATCCAATTTTTACATTTTCTCCAAAAGCACACATTTCTTCATATACAAGAGACGAAAGTCCTTTGCCTGCTTGGACTCAGAAATAAAGTTATCATTAAAAAGTTGTTCCATTTAAGGAAAAGACAGTACTGTAACCGGTAAGACATTTTATCCAATATGTCACCTGTACAGTTTAAATAGGCCCCAGGCCTTTAGTTTCGGTATGTCAAAAATCTAAATGTGTTGAAAAAGCACATTTATATCTGATATAATTGGCGTCATGTTAACATAACCTTGTTAACTTGGACTTATCACTGTCTATTTTGTTATGCTATGTCATTTTTGTGACATTGCCTTGCCAAGCAAATGGTCTCCAGTATATCCCATTAGCTTTTGAACAACAAAAATGAAACAATGGCACAAACTTTCTTTGACTTGCTCAAACCATCTCTACATCTCCCAAACTCATAACTACTTACTTGATCATCTTTTACATCGCTCTGAAACCTTATCTCAAGCTTGCAACTCTCCTTGATTTTCAGCACTTCTTTCCCTCAATTCTGATAATCACACTCTTCCCTCAGTCTTTGTTTCTCTCTCTCTCTCCCTCTCTCTCTCTCTCTCTCTCTCTCTCTCTCTCTCTCTCTCTCAGCCTTCTTGATTAGATACATAACTCATCCATGCCATCCTGACCCAAAGCTTGAACGAACCGGAGTCAGCCTGTAGGGCCAGCCTCTGGCATCTCTGTCTTTCCCAATGCACGTAAGAACATCTAGATTGGCTTCATACACAGGGCACTTGGGTAATAGTAATATAATGATGTTATTGTGTATGTGAGGGGTGGGACCCAAGTGGCGCCCTGTTCCCTACAAGCCATTTGACACCTGGTCTAAAGGTGTGCACCTTTTAGGGAATAGAAAAGCATTTGGAATGCAAGCATAGGCCGTAAGAACACTAACCGGAGTACAAACACACACAATTTCTGGGGCTTGGGTTAAAGGTCAGGGGTCAAAGGGAGGACCTTTAACAGGCTTGCAGGATGGGCTGGTATGTCTCTGCCAGGACCTGGTAGCGGATCTTGGTGTTGGTGATGGCGCCGTGCTTCTGTCTCAGGTGAAGGCGCAGCTGGCTTTTATGGCGGAAGTGCAGGTCGCACTTCTCACACTGCGAGAGAAGGGAAGGTCATCATCAAGTTGTCGATGGTGACAATCAGGTGATCATTCAGTGTTTTCACAGGATACCCATAGTGCAGAAGGTCAAACGCGCGCATGTGTGTGCGTGTGTGTGTGTGTTTGCATGTGTGTGGGTGTGTGTGTTTGCATGTGTACATGTACATCTGTGCGTGTGTTTTTGGAGTCATGTGACTCATCCACTCACAGTGTATGGCTTCTCTCCAGTGTGAATTCGCAGGTGGCTCTTCAGTGTCTGCAGGTGACGGAAGCGGGTTCCACAGGTGTGACATGGGTAAGGCTTCTCCCCGGTGTGGATCAGAACATGGGCCCGCAGGTGGGCCACCTGCAGGACCAAATAAACACACGCACGCACAGATCAACAAAAGGAACATTGAAAAACCACATATACAGTACTGCCTAACATAGCTTTAGTTAGACCTTACACTTTGGCACTGCACACTCAAACACACACACACACACACACACACACACACACAACACCTAAGCACACAACCACTTCTCACCACACCACTCATCACACCTTTACCACACAACATCAACACCACAACACCCAACTTAATGATGCGCAAACATCTTGGTTGTGTTGCCCTGCTAGCAAACACATTTCATAAATTTCATGCAGATGGTGCAGCATGCAAAATGCGGGACTTTGTTGTTGCTTTTGATGGCCA
>JACXGJ010009451.1:0-24255 GCA_016801105.1 Esox niger
TACAATTGCCCCCCCTTAAATACTCTCTCATAATTGGGTTCACCTGTGTATGTAGGTCAAGGGTCACTGAGCTTCCCAAACCAATTTTGAGTTCCAATAATTGGTTCTAAAGATTTTGAAATCAGTAAAATGACAACAGTGCCCAAATTTATGCACATGCCTAATTTTGTTCGAACAATTATTGCACACTTCCTGTAAAGGGTATAAACTTCGTTTCACTTCTCAAATATCACTGTGTTTGTCTCCTATATGATATATTTAACTGATTTTTTTCGTCCTAAGGACCAACGATTTATGAAGGAAAATCATGGAAATTAACAAGGTTGCCCAAACTTTTGCAGACCACTGTATAATTTCAAAAAATAATTCTGAAAATAGCAAGGGGTCTGTATGAAACACTGAGACACCCCAACCCCCATGGGCCATGAGCAAGACACCCTTGCTCTAAGAAGATTTGTCAAATCCGCTAAATACAATTTCTTTCTATATGAGCCTGTACTGCTTGTTAGGTGTATTGCATATACGCACCTCTCTTCATAACACTGTGTTTCAGCAACAGCTCTTTCAGACCCTCAGCGTCCGCCAGCTCCTGTCCTCTGCTCTGGAACTCTTCTGCCTCATCTATTCTGATAGCAAACTGAGAAGGAGGTGTAGGAAGACATGTTGGCTGAATCTGATTCATTAGACAGACATGTCATTTCGTCTAACATTGGCTTTGGCTTCACAACTTTATTTTTAGAGATCTCCAAACACTGAATACATTCACCTTGGATTTTATGTAGACGTTAACAAATGAAGGCAGCACTGTTCGGTAATTAAGCATGTCAAAGAGCAGACAGGACGTACGAACACATTTGCAGTTTTGTCGAGAAGTCACACCTAGAGTGAGGTCATCCAGGGCAAGCATAGCTTAGCAGTGAGGCAGAACCATCTGTTTCCTGTACCACTCAACACAACCACTAATTTGTTTAATGATTATCACATCATCTTGAATGTCTCTGCTTTGTGTGCCCATATCCAGGATGGATATGGGCACAGAAATATCTAATCAACCTAATTAGATGTGAGATGTTCCCTTTTAGTTCCCCAGGTTTTTTTTAGCATTACACAACATTTCCAGTCTTCCGCTGCCTTGTCCCAGCTTTTTTTAAACATGTTGCTGGCATTGAATTCAAAGTGGGCCTTTTTCAAGAAACATTAACATTTCTCAGGTCCAGCACTTGATCTTTGGTCTTTTTACTATTTTCTATTGAATATAAGGTTTAATTGATTTGCATGTCACTGCATTGTGTTTTTATTTAGTTATTTTTGGAAACAGTTGTAATTATCAGTTTGCCACGTGGAACTTTACCATCCGTAGTAGATTTCAGTTGGATTATCATGTGGCTGTTTTTCACTTCAACTACACAGCCACCAATGCTAACAAATCTGACAAAACAATTTTTGTTGTATTTATGTTAATCACACCGCAAAAGAGGAAATATCAATAGGCTGTGCACGACTGTAATAACCATGTAAATATCAAATGTTATATTTCCTCCTACATATCTATCTATCTGAAACACATCTCTGTCAATAAACAGATCTGATCTGTGCTTTATGGGTCTATGCTTGCTATAACAAGCTACAGTATTACAGCCTCTTTTGCAGTGAGGTCTGAGTGTGTATACACAGCTGCGTATGCTTTATTTATCCTCTATAACGTTGTCCTTGTTGCTATAACGTCCGACTGTTCCTCCTACCTCCAGGGCCCTGTCAAAGAACTCAGAAGACAGACGTAGCAGAGACTGACGTTTCTCCAGCAGTAAAATCAGGGTTCTCCAGGCGTCGCTCAGTGAGTCAGCCATGGCCTCATATACCTCCTCTTCATCCTCCTCATCCTCTGCCGTCCTGTCTGCCTCCTTCAGGAGGGCGCCCACGCCTGCCTCCTGTTTCTGACAGTGAGAGACAAAAACAGATTCTGGTTTAAAAAGAATTCATCAGAGCCCCTGAATGGTGCAGCAGTAAAGGTCTTCTCTGATGACTGCAGAAAACATTGTGTCACACCGTTTTGCATTTTCATGGGCATAGGCTTTGTAAATGAACCAATGAATTGACATTTTGTTCAACTGTTTTACAGCTCTGTAGGCTTAGGCTACTATTTCGATTTTTTATGAGATTTTCAAAGCCTTGCTTGTGATTAGTCATGGGGAGCTCAATTAAAAGCAATGTATAAACCAAGACCATGGTTCATCCTTATATACTGTACATCTGTTTGAGATTTGTTTTGTGGGAGAACATCTCCTAAATTAAGCGGGATGTTTAAAGGCCTACATTTGAGGTCACTCTGTCTTACTGGAAATTACTAGGGATGTTCGATTGAACACAGGCTGGTTAAAATAATTCCCAAATATCTATTTTAGAAACTTTATGGTACATGACAGAGTACAAGATTTTTTCTTGTGCATAATAACAAGAGGGAGATAAATCTGCTCAATTCGGGAGCATGTCTCTCTGTGACACAAGCATGTCATCAGATGTTTATGTAATGAGACTGTATATAAAAATATTCATGAATCATAGTGTTTTGTGCAAGCTGGCGTCAAACAGGACAGTTAATTAGAGAGGTGTATTTTGCCAGTGTAAAACTTCAAAACATCAGAAGAAGCTAAACATAATGGGAAATATTCAGCTAAACATGTTTTGAATGGGAAAATACCATGATTTTGAGCTATGCCAATAATGTAGATAATAAGTAAGATGGAACATGCTCTACTTATAGCATAACTTACACACCTGCACCTGGTAAGTGGATACAGGAATCTTCTAACTCTAAATAGCCATTGTACCGGCTCTAACAAGACTGGGGGAAACTGAATGAAAATGATATGTCAGCGCTGAGACTGAAGGCTGCCATGAACATCATTCAACAAGGCTTAGGGAAAAAAAGTCACTGACGTTGGTATGTGCTGTTAGAGAGAAGAAAAGCGTTGATGTTGGAAAGAATTGTGCTCAAAGGTTAGGATTGAAAAACCTCAGTCCTAGCGTAATTAATGTCACTACAAGTGACAAAAAATAAGTAGTAGGCCTATATAAGATTTCAGAACACTTTTAGATTAATGTGAACTCTGGTTAATCATGGACAACCCTGCATTTATTGTGAATAATGATTATCTACAGTTATAGAGGTATAGGCCTACTGAAAATCATCCTCCACACCGCAACCCAATGCTAACCTCCCTCGGTTTTATGAAGAGTGAGTTGTGTCTTTGGGGGATTATCTTGTGTCTGTGCGGCTTTCTCACATCATCATAAATAACTATTCATAAATGTGTCTAGCACTATTAATATGTTACATTTAAACTAATATAATTGACTCAAAATTACACAGTACTTATTTGCCAATTATATTTTAACTGGACACATTATCTGAAACAAAAACGAAACAAACTGGAAATGCATCAAGACTAGGCTTACTCATTGCATGCTAGGGAATATGGGTAGAAAACGTTTGACTATTAATGCACAATGTACAAAGCGAATTTGGGCAGATGCGTATGCTCAAAAACCTTTTTAAACCGTAAAATGGGCACAAAATACCCTGAAAATTAAAGAGAAATCATGTCATCTTAACTTTCAAAATGTGGTGACATCGCCTGTTTATTTATGAGTTTATTACCTTGAGTTTTATCAGGAGCTGCTCATGTTCGTCCAGCAGTTTGCTGGATTCCTCCTGGTTGCTGCCAATCTCCATCAGGTTTGGATTGGCTTCAGTCAACTGCAACTGCACCAGCGCCCCACACTGTGAAAAACATACGCATACACACACTCTGTTTTCTCCCTTATTCTCAATATTATTACTATTGTAGAATTTTATGTTCAATACATATTAAATAAACTCAAGCTAACCAGCAGGATAAAGGGGTCTGTTTGTGTTTCCCTGCCAACGAAACTTGTTGTTTACATTGCGAGCAGGGCAAGTTGGTGTAACATTTTGCCTGTTAACACAAACATAATCCCCTTGTGAATAACAGTGTGTAAACACACAGTGGACAGAAATCTCACACCTTTATTATCTGTGTAATGAAGGGCGCCATATTCACAACATATTGCACTACTTTTGATATGAGACTCATAGTTATTTTTAAATGTACATGCAAGTAATATTTAAATATTTAAATATCTATTAAATATACAGAAACCTACAAATATATCACTAATTTAAAAAGGCCTCACAATGCACAGGAGCAGTGTTACCTTCCAGCTATGTAGTATGAATTAATACGATCTCTTGTGTTTATATCTAAAATGTATAATTTCATGCATATCATATATTTAAAGGTGTGTGTATGATCTTCGAATGGAAAGCTGTTCAATACCAAGGCTCCATTGTCTTATCAGGACTGTAGAGAAGCACTGAATGGCTGCTTGCATGTTAAGAAGTACATGGTGCCAGTACGAAAGGCATTGAGATAGGAATCCTGGTTAGACTGGGAACTGTGCCTGTGTGCTTAATGGACGAAGAAAGAAAGCTATTGACATCCCCTGACACTAGCTGAACAAAGTGGACTGGGAGCCTGTGACATCAATGTTTCTCTGGTTGCCTCAAAAAATGTCTCGCTCCCTAGTGCACTACGTTTTATAGAAACCCTGGTCACAAGTTGTGCACTAATAAGTAAATAGGGTGCCATGTGGGATAATTGCTCTATTAGCAGCAGCTCTTTGAAAAGAAAGAGATCAATGGATACAGATAGCTGATCAATGTGATGTCAGTGTTGATCAGATTCAGACAAATCAATAATCCAGCCTAATACTGAATAGCCCAACATTGTTTTTGTATCAACATAACACCATGGTGATGTTGGACAATATTTTTGTTATAACTGATTGGATATAGTTGTCTGCTCTATCATTCAAAATGATATTCTGTATTTCTAATATAATCTTATACTGAACAAGCATTAATGACCAAAGTAGTTCAGAGAGGTAGAGAAACAATACTAGGCAGAAAGAGCAGTTCTACAAACTGAAGATGGGCTTATCATATACCAAAATATGTTCAACAGACAACGGACGAAAACCCAAAGACAATACTTTAGATGGTCGGTACCTTGAGCACAGTGACAATAATCTGAGAGTCCCCAGCCTGAACTGCGATAGTGCTGATTGTTGTTGTGGCAGCAGCATGTTGACCTCTAGAGTTACCTTCATTGGACATCATTTCTGCCGTTCAAACATCAAAAAGTAGAGAATTTGCTTCAGAGCCTTGCCAAAGTCCTTGTCTGCCTCCAATTTTCCCACTTCAGTTTGTCTGGGGGCTTCAAAACCCAGTAACGGTCCTTCAATGTTTCTGTTATGACCAGGCAAAACCAGCGGCATAGAGTTCCATTGTTCAACAGGCGGTATGAATCCAGTTATGTCGGAAGGTGTTGTATGTTTTTAAGGCAGTGTCCTGTCCCCCTTCTGCTCCCGGGTCCCACAGCCGAGCCACAGCACAGCCGCTAACGTCTATGGACAAACTGACGCTCAACAGACAGGAGACAGGAGTCGACAGGGCAGAACACGGCTGGTGGCCAGCGTGTTAAAAATAGAAATATCCACTGGTATTATCACACTGCTGTGCTGGGAGACATTTTACACACTAGTTTGGCGGCTCCACTCTGGTCTATCTACATAACCCTCCCATCTCCATCTGCCTGCCTTCCTCCTTGTCCCACTTGGACCCTTTTTTGCCTCCCTCCCACACGGGCCACAGAGCACCAATCCATCCATGGAATATCGGTAGGCTTATCTATTTTCCAATTGAAGGGAATAGTCATCATAGCTGAACAGATTTTAATCTTGCTCTTCTGGGTCTGTGAAAAAGTTTCCACTGGTGTACCCTCTAGAGCCATGAGCCAGGCACACTAAGTATCTTATTTAGAAAGGTCCTCTCTCTCTCACTGGCCAGTTGACTGGCTGCTTGAGTGGCTGACTGGTTTGCTGACGGGCTGGCTAGCTACCCTGTTTAAGCACAGGCAAAAGCATAGTTCAGTCATTAAGTCATTCAAAAAGCCCCATTTCGCAGAGGTCTCTCATAGTACAGGCTGTGTTCATTTTTTAAGTGGAAAAAGGGCATTTGGAGAGTCTTTATTTAAAAGTATTTTTGGTTCGTTTACATTTTGCCTTTCCCTTTGTAGAACAAGCCTGTTTGACAGAGAGTTCGAGGGAGTTAGTATTGTCTTTATGAGAATCAGCTCTTTATTCCCTTACCACAGCACAATGGAAGGAAAACAGATAACAAAAAGGGAGAGAGCGAAAGGGGGTAAGAGAGTGAGGGAGGAAGAGAGAGGGAGGGGGAAGAGAGATAAATAGAAGACTTCACGCTGACACATCATGGAAACAGCAGGTGAACACAAACAGAGCTCAGCTTCCTGCTGGATCTAACCTATTTCAGGTTCTTTGAGTCCTGAAGTTCAGTGAAACATACATATATGAACTGTAGATGAAGAATCTGTGTGAAACACAGTATGTATTTCCCTGAAACGATTTAAGAAGAGCTTTGTTGTTCAAAGGATACTCATCACTTCCGACCAACGTCTGTTTCCTAGACATGACATGACAAACCAGCACTACTGACGCATTACGTACGTTTCAGCTCGGATGTGAAACAACACTAAACCTAAGTACTAGGACAATAAAACATTATTCATTCACTTTGGCAAGAAGCGAAACATCCCAATGTCTGCTAGGTACAGTTTTAATATGCATTGGTCTACAATAGTTTTTCCATAAGAGGGGCATTGTGGTCTTAGTTAGAGGGCATGCCAAAGTTCAAGGACAGAGAAGTTACTGTCTTGTGGAGAATGCTGTGGAGGAGGTAAATAATAATACTGAGAATAGAGCCCCTGTTTGGTGTTCACAATGTGGCATGTCAAGTGCCTAACAGTATTGTGACTGTCATGACTATTGAAAACAAAGCCTGAAACGTACGCTTGTCAGTAGAAATGTGTGACATGTGGTCTAGTCACATGCAAGCCTGACTTCCTGACTGGTCAAATATGTGGAGCGATGGCTCAAGACAACCTGGTTCTGTATGCCTGTGCACCATGACATTGGTGCTACAGAAACTGGGAGCAAATACTACTTGGGATCTCGTGATATTCCGAGCATTTGGCATCACTGAATGTCAACTAGGCAGGGTTAGCATTTATGGGAGTTTAGCACTGGTCCCAGTACACATTCACCTACTACTAAAATAATCGAAATAATTCAAACTGTATTTGAACCTAGGTCTTCCATGGACTGATGTGGCAGGCAAGCTGACCACAGCTGTCGGAGAACAGCTGAGAAAGTACGTTTACGGTGCGAGATCAGCCAAGTCGGCCACACTTGCACACAAACACACATCAGCTGAGTCAGACACACTCATTCGAACACAGAACAGCTGAGTCGGACACAGACCCAGTCAGCCTGGGAAGACCTGGAAGGGCACTCCCTTGCCAGGGTTTACACTAGATTAAAACTAAAATAGGTTTAGGGCTAGACAAAAGGCTAGCGGTGTGGTTAGGTTTAGGGCTACACAAAAGGCTAGCGGTGTGGTTAGGTTTAGGGATAGTTAAAAGGCTGGTGGTGTGGTTAAGTTTAGGGCTAGTCAAAGGCTAGTAGTGCGGTTAAGTTTAGGGCTAGTCAAAGGCTAGTAGTGCGGTTAAGTTTAGGGCTAGTCAAAGGCTAGTAGTGCGGTTAAGTTTAGGGCTAGTCAAAAGGCTAGTGTTTTTTTATGTTTAGGGCTAGTCAGAAGGTTAGTGGTGTGGTTAGGTTTAGGGCTAGTCAAAAGGCTGACAGAATGGTGGAGGCTAGGTCTGAAATACGATTTCAAAAAGAAACCTTTTAGAAATAGTCCAGTGGAATCCAGTGACAACCCCCACCCAGCCATCTGTTGAGTTCTCCTGATAAAACTGACCCCAGATACTGTCTCCATGAGCAACCCAAATGGCATCCTATTCCCAAAATAGTGCACTTCCTTTAACAAGGGCCCTTATGGCTTCAATCAAAAGTAATGCACTAAAAAGACATATGTGCTCATTTGGAATTCAGCCAGGTCCACTTAGCAGAGGGAAATCAGAGGGGTTATATATAGCGTCAACATCAGCCGCGTAGTTACTGTTTCACCATCAAGATGTATTAAAAGCTATTGGCTTGGACTTATTAAGACATGTAACTTAAAAGGATGTAAGCTAAGTCAAGCATAAGCTAGGAAGATCCTATTGGCCAATATTGGTGAGTTTCATGTTTCTGTAAAATGTCAGCTATGTTGAGGGCACGGGTGTAGGTACTTACATTTGACTTGTACTCCTCAACGACAGAATTCATAGAAATGTTGGAAAAGTTCAAAAGAACTCTAACCTTATTGATTGCATACATTTCAATACTTGTCCCAAATTGGAAATGAAACTCACAACCCTGGGTGGGCACGCACCGTGCCCTACCAACTCAGTCACACAGCATTACTATCTGTTATCTGCCTTAATTGGCTTATTCTACTAACCAAACAACAACACCGTCCCCCGACATGTCTTTTGCACCGAAGCACAAATCGATTGATTGTGATATTGATGTGGGACAGCTGAACGTACAGCACAGTTGAGCTGTCTCAATGGATATTGACCGGAGTTGGGGGATAACAAGGCAATGCTTCTTATTATCTGGTAGATTTTTCTTTTGCATTATGAAGTGTCTGGCTCAGGCAGGATGTAATCAGTGCTCATTTAAATGATCAAACCATTTGATTCTCGCAGTATTTTGACTCACTAAAATCGCAAGCTACCCTGCTGACATGAAAGATCTGTAATTGTTTGATTTCAAATCCAAAATATGAGTATAGATAATACTAATAATTACGGAGGGCGCTGTACGTTTATAAACAGTGATTTGAATCCTCCATGCTGATTGGTTGAAAGTTGTAGCATATCAGACTGTATACAATTTATAGTTATAGTCATTAGCAGATGCTCTTATCCAGAACGACTTCCTGCAGGAATGACAATTTTCCCCAAAAGATATCACTGTAATTGGTAACTTGGTTATAATTGTAATAATGACCAACATACCACGACAAAGGGCTGTATCCAGTTACTATGCGTTTCTTTAAGCATAATAACAATCCTTAGCTGTGGTACACTTTTTATAAATACTAAATTAAGTTTGACATATGATATCATACTTGTGTATGTGTGAGACAGATTTGTCTAGTAAAACAATGCTTTAAAAAGATGATGACAAATAGATTCTCTCTGATAAGTCTTTCAAAAGTTTGCTAATTTATTTTGCAGTACCCAGAATTTCAAGAAATACATGGTTAGCTTCGCAAACCTAAAAACTTCACAAGCATTATGACTTTCACGGTTATGTGAAATGCCAATATACAGTACAAAACAAAATAAATATAGAATGAATATTTCAATAGCATGCCTCATGATGCAAAAGGCGTATGTACTATATGCATACATTATAATGAAAATGAGGGTAGAGATGAATAATTCCCAAATCACATTTTATTATTAAAAACACAGCCCTCAATCTACCACTCTAATCTAGGTTTATAACAAAGCTCTGACTTTACATTTCGCCTTGATGCACACAAGACAGTCATAAATGTCTTTAAAGCTGGTTGAGCACTTATTAATCCCCACAATAAACTAGTCAGCCTTACCTGGAAAAGGTCAGCGGGGCAATTAGTGCCAAAATCAAAAGGCCTTGAAAATTAGAATGGATTTACATAATGGCACATCTCTTTTTACACTTGTCTTTTTGTCTCCTATAAAACACTTGGAGGTATTACGAATAAAATGCAACAGAGGGAAATGATAAAATACAGAACTGGGAAGATAGAAACAAGGAGAGATAGATGATGCTTTGCTTTTTATACATTCTAAAAGGTTTATTAGCACCATGTAAAAGCTTATTTCACACGTTAAGGGCTTTTCACACCAAATGTTCTTAGCTCAGGGCTCACATTAACCCTGGGTTAAACATACTAACCCTGAGCAAAGTGCAGTGTGAATGCAACTTTAGAGAGATAAGCGACAGTCAAGGTAAAGCTTTATGGGGAAAAAGTTCAGTTCAGCCAATGCTTTCAGTCAATTTCTTTATGTTTCTCTTTTTTCTCTCCTTTCCAAGACATATACACTAAGCAATGTCAGTGGATCCTAGGGAACCATATTCTATCTTTAACAAGAGTTGCTAAGTTAATATGGCTTGGTAAGGCAGAGTATAACAGAGATGACAGAAATGTGGTCAGAGTAAGATTGACAAGATTCTAGAGTTCTGGAGCATTATATCCTGAATATCTAGTGGACTGCTGGCTGCAGCTGTTATCTGCTTATGCTGTCTTGGCAACAGGATTTAGACAGGATTTAGCAAGACAACACAAATTTGTAAGGGACCAGGCTAGCTGTAATAACAGCTTCATTAGCTTTCTTGAGTCTCTACCTCGGTCTCTAGTTCTTGCTCATCTTGTAGTTTATCAACCACTTCCTGTATTTCATCATCATGTAGTTCATGGTCATCTTGTAGTTCTTCATCCTCTAGCTCTTCATCCTGGTCATGGATCTTCTCATACTGTAGCTGCTCAACTTCCTGCAGTTGCTCAATGTCTTCTTCCTCTTCATCTTCATTTTCCTCATGCAGAGTTAGTTTCCTGTCCTCCACCAGCTTCATCTTATCTCGAATGTGTTCAGCAGAGGACGCCATGTCGCCTGGGCTGCCAAAGTACTGCTCGCTCCTGAATGGGGACATAGTGGAGGGATAAAATGCATCATTACATTAGCTCTTCAAATATCCTTGTGTGTATTACTTTTATAATTTTATAGGATCCATATGCATAGGCTACAGACTACTAGGATCTAATAACTCGCAATAGCCCATAAATAAAATGACCCAGATCAACTTCGAAAAAAGTTCTGCAGCAACACAACTCAAGTGGAAGGTAACTAACTACAATTGTTCTTTTCTGTGTTAGCAATTCTACAAATATGATCTAGATTCCCATGATTTTTATTCTATAAAATTGAACAAAACCACAATTAACAATGGTGAAGCAAATCATTGAACATGAAAAAAAATCCATTAACAGAATCACTTAAATAAATGTATCTTTCATTTAGACTATTTTGATAAATATGAAAAAGGCCATCTGTTATACGGTAACATTCTAATTGAATTACTTTACATTGACTGAAAAACATTAGTTACAGTGCAAGTAAAACAAGTAAGTTGGTTACTTACACAACAAGGAGCAAACTAGAAATTACTGAACCAGCAAATTACATGAACCTACCCCATGACAAGTTTCAGGGAGTCATGAAAATTAGGTAGGTCAATCAATCAAATTCATTTTATAAAGCCCTTTTTACATCAGCAGTTGTCACAAAGTGCTATTACAAAACACCCAGCCTTAAAACCCAAGGTGCAAACAATAGTAGTGATATACTAACTGAAATCTTAGTTTCTTACCCATCTGGGAATATAACCGGCACAGTGAGCCTGTCCAATAGAGCTTTCCCCACCATTTCCACCTCCTCATAAGTCTCCTGTTCCACCTCCGCTGAGAGATCCCCCTGGTCAGGGCTGGCTTGGACCAATAACTGTCATGGAGGTGACAGAAAGACAGCAAAACTGGAGGATCTTTCAAGAGGAACTTGACTTTTATTTCTAATCCTTTCTCAAATGTTGTTTGGTACGTTTTATACAAAAGGTGTAGCATATATATCCATGTTCCGTAATCAACCCAACAACACTGAGGTTTTACATGAGCTACAATTTGCTTTAGATTTTTTTTTTCCAGTTATCTGGATTATTTTCACAGCAATAACGCTCACATGCTCCACCCACCTTCTCAGCTGCGGTGTGGAACGAGCAGGCCATCTCCAGTCGGTGAACTCTCTCCTCGGAGGTCACGGTGAACTGTTTCCAGACCCGGTTGAGGCGTGGCAGGGTGTCACCGGAAGAGCGTGTGGTGCAACGTAGAGACTGACACAGCACCACGGTGGCCTGGAGCAGCTGCCGACCGTAGTCATAGGTGCTCTGAAACACACAGAGACCATCAGGGTCGTGCACGTCAGAGTGCATGTCGGGCAACAGCTTGGCCACGTGAGAGGGGTACCTGAGCCACGTCCACAAACTTCTTGTGTTTCTCGAGCAGCACTTTGGTTTCCTGTGAGTCATCCCCCAGTTTGATGTGTGTCTTCAGCAGGGCATCTAGAAGCTCGCCCAGCCACTCCACAGCCTGGCAAAGATATATAAGGCGTCATGAACAACAAAACACCAACAACAGGATGTTTATGACCATAATACTCTCCAGCGACGTGCAACCTGGAACCAACAGAGAAAAAATGAAGAAACAGACAGATGACGACTGACAAGCACACAGACTGACCTGCGATGCATCTTCCTCACACTTGAACAACTGGACCATCTGGAGCATCTTCAGTCTCCTCACATCCACCATGTCTTCACATCTAGACCAAAGACATTATGTCCATTATGTTTCAGACATGACTCGTGAGAACCTTCTAAGCAACTCAGGTGTTATCTGGACATGCTATGGCCTAAAATATATATCATACATTTGGACCCACCTTTGTTTCCGGAGTTGCATGTCCTCCATGACTCCTTGGATGTGATCAATGTTTTCTTTATTTTCGATGGGCACATCCTTCCCATAGGTCCAGGAGGTCTGGTTAGACATCTGATCCATCAGGACCTGGCCTTTCTCTCTCAGCCCAGCCAGGGCTCCCTCTGGACAGAGGGTTAAAAACAGGAACATCCTTCACTAAAAACCAACACCACCGAGACTCATCAAATATTCAAATAAAACCTTATTCTTACCCATTGAAATAAGCCAGTTGTTGTTTCATTAAAAAAATAATGATAGTAATGTATACGATTAATAATAGTATTATACCTCACAATAAGGAATAATAATAGAATAATATGAACTCAGTTGTGCATACCAACGCTCTTGAGTTTTTCTTCTAGGTGTTTGAGTGTTTGTTGGATGGCAGCCCCGTCAGCAGGGGCCACATCTGCACAGAGCATGCCCAGTAGACCGTCCAGTTGCTGGGACAGCTGGTAGGGGGAACCGGTCCATTAGTACAAAGCAACCAAAAAGAAAGTGTGTCTATATTATTACGACCTTGACTCCCAAATCAGCTACTCCCTCACTTACAGTACGCAGA
The DNA here is from genome assembly GCA_016801105.1 of Esox niger. Lineage (NCBI taxonomy): Eukaryota > Metazoa > Chordata > Actinopteri > Esociformes > Esocidae > Esox > Esox niger. The sequence continues at coordinate 13,197 of JACXGJ010009451.1, forward strand.
TGCAACTTGATTAAGTGTAAGCACTATCTAGGTGGCGGTAGTTCCATCATGCCCTGATTGTTGAGGTGCTGCGTTCCACTACTGAATTCCTAAAGCGTTATAAATGGTTCAGTAATGAACGTACGTCCTGTGCAGTGCTGTGGAACTCATGCGCTGACTGGAGAACGTTCTGCCTGGACTCCAGTTGGCTGGCCTGCCTGTAGCAGACGTCACTGAGCTGCTGCTGTAGACCCTTTAGCTCCACTAGGTCCTCCTCGTCTCCGGCACTGAGCAGCGCCGCTATCTGCTGGTTCAGCTCCACGTACACCGCGAACCACTCCTGAGACATCAAGCGACAAGAACAGCGCACGTTTTACACAACAGTCACTTCTGGTAATGCACAGCCAGTAAGACACAGTGCATCACTATCAATGGTACACTGCAACCAATAACACACATCTATACAGCACTGAAGATCACACTAGTACCTTACTAAACCTATATCTTCTACCTATTAGGCATGTTCAGCACAAGCAAACACAGTAGATTAGGACATTATACCAACACCACAAATGCTGTATGTATTAACGCTGCCAAAGTTCTCACCGTCTGAACAGCAAGTGATTTCAATTCTCTATCTGTGCGCTTTTGGGTCGTGACCATAACTTTTAAAACACAATGACCTTTCAGATCCAGATCGGCAGCACCACCTGCTGAAGGCCGAAGGGTATAGCACATCACAGCTCCACATTGCTCTCTTGCCCTTTACCATCAATATTTAGCTCTCTCGATGTCGCCTTCAGTTAAACCTGGCTGGCTTTCTCTTTTTGGTCACTAGGACACGCTCCAACCTAAAGCATTGATTAAGCCACCGTCTCTATCTAAAATCCATCAAGGGAAAACATTAGTTACACCCCACAGCTGCTCTTGCCACAGTCACTTCCTGACTGTCTGCCTGTCCCTGATTCTGGTAACTAGGGAGGGAACACTACGGCCATGAAGGAAAGCTTCAGTTTGAGCTTCAAAGTTTCTCATTTTTGTATGTAGCATTCGTCTTTAAACAGGAGTAGCTTTTTCTTTACATCAACAAGTTTCCTTATTTACATCACTGAACTCCAGAATGATTACCTCAAAGATATGATCTGTGAAAGACAGTTACAGTACTATATGCCCCCTGCCTGATAACAGAGTCCCACCAGCAATTCAAAACCATGATTGTAATCAGTGACCTAATTATTGGGATCTTCAAGTGTTCCTGCTGCAGACAGAAGGCGACAGAGGCATAGACAGCGATAGTGAAACATTTCAGCACAGTTGTCCATGGTCTAATCAGTCAAAATGACATGAACACAGTGTGAGTAGTGGATTTAAAAATCTGGACAAAAGAGACTACCGCACCTTTCTCTTTCCTTTCCAAAACAGTTGAAAAGGAAGGTTTTGAGTGAGGAACAGAAGGGTTAAAATTAAGGAACCACTGTTCCTCACTCAAAACCTTGCTTTCAACTTTTTTGGAAAGAAAAGAAAAAGCAGCGGTCTCTTAATATTTTCAGGAGCTGTACATGGTTGTGTTGAGTCATTTGCAGTTCTTATGCTGCGTCGCCTCCATCTTCTAGGGGTTCAGTATGGATGGCCTGTGTCAGTTGTTTTGTGTCTGTGGTGTGTGTGGTGTTATTCTGTCCTTACACTGTGCTGACTCTCTATCTCCTCGTGTTTCTGCTGCAGGGCCTGGGAGGCCCTAATGGAATCTCCAATCCCCCACTGGGTTCGCAGTTGCTCCGTGCCAGGCCCCTCCAGCCAATTCACGACCTGCATAGCAACAAGACCTCATTAATACACACTTCATCACTCACAACACAGGACCAACCAATCACACACCTTCCAGGTATCTGTTGAGGTTCCCCAATTGGGCAATCATTTACAAATGCCTCGCCACTTCCTCCCAGGGCCACCAGTCCGTTACCTTCCGGTTTTGTGTGGGGCACAATTCAAATAATTAAAACTGCTTGTAACAAACAGAGACCAGTCAGGGACTATTATTTCTTGTTTTCAGTGTAGTACCATGTGTCTGCATCTTCAAAGTTAATATTGTTAATATTACAGTACCAGTGTTCACAGTGGGAAACTGACATCCCAGGACAAGTAAAGAAAAGATCCTGTACCATGATGAATTTAATTCAGCATTGGCTTCGAATAGATTACACAAATATTTAGGGATGAAGAAGTCAAGTAGGAACTCACTGAACTGTGTAAAAGAGGGGTGATGAAGTAATTTCGTATGTTTCGAGTTTGACAGAACAGTTTTCTTCAGTATCATCTTTTAGCTTGGCCAGCCAATTCTCCTGCCTGTCTCTAGCATTGCTCAGAGCAATGCAGCTTACAAACGACTCCCCCACTTTCTAGCAGCGCCGCCATCTCCCTCTCAGCAGATAAGAACTAGGCCAAACTCCTCCAGACAAACTAATCCTCCATCCTCCTGCCTGAAGAACCACATCATCACCATAGCAACAGACGGCTCATTCCGCAAGAATCTGGAATAAAATCTGGAATATGTTTCACATAAATATCCATCCATTAAACTGAACACGTCACGTCATCACGCCGCTTCTGTTCCGTTCCTTATCAATTCCTGTTTCACTGCGAACCAGTCACAAAGCCCGGGCCTTTGGTTCAGTCTGGGCGTTACCATTATCCGTGTGTGTAATGTTCCTTGGAACACTTAGCAGAATAGATCTAATGGTCAGGTGCACAGTCACTGTATTGCTTAAGAGGCTGAAGTAGAGCTGCATCTATTGGTAATGAGGGAAAAGGCCTTTTCATTCTAAGGTTACAGACAGGATATGAGGTAGTGCCAGCTGCGGAGGGTGGGGGCGTGTACGGAGACGTAGCGATGTGTGCTGACTGCCAACTCCCATAGGCTTTGTTCTAAATGATACACTTGCCCTTTTATAGTGCTCTCATTCTGACTAGTGGGTCTGCCCAGGTTTCTGCTGATCTAATCCTCTGGAAACGACGGGGGATTTAGCTTCTAAACCTCTCTGAGGCAACGTCCAGAACACAATAAACAAAAGAGAAACACTTGTCCCTCTCAGTCTGGTCTAAGATGCTGCTGTTGTTGATGGCGTTCGTCCAAAGTCAAGGCAGTCTTTCACTGTGCTAGTGGTTTGGAGACATAAGGGTGTTATGCGCGGCGCTGTCACTACGCTGCTGATGATGTCATTGGCAAGTGTGTGTGGGCAGAGCGTCTGCATTGGGAATTCAATGTGTGTCAGGGGGCATTATTTCTGCACTGTATGGTCAGTGTGTGTGGTATTATAGGGCTGTGTGTGTACAGTGTGTCTGTTCATTGTGTGTGGTATCAGAGGGAAGTGTGTATGCAATGTGTGTAGTGTATCTGTTCCGTGTGTGTGGAATCACTGTGTGTGTTCGGTATCACGTTGTGTGTTCGGTGTGTGTGTGTTCGGTGTGTGTGTGTGTTCGGTGTGTGTGTAATCACGGTGTGTGTTCGGAGTGTGTGGAATCACGGTGTGTGTGGAATCACGGTGTGTGTGGAATCACTGTGTGTGTTCGGTGTGTGTGGAATCACGGTGTGTGTTCGGTGTGTGTGGAATCACGGTGTGTGTTCGGTGTGTGTGGTATCACGGTGTGTGTTCGGTGTGTGTGGCATCACGGTGTGTGTTCGGTGTGTGTGGCATCACGGTGTGTGTTCGGTGTGTGTGGAATCACTGTGTGTGTTTGGTGTGTGTGGAATCACGGTGTGTGTTCGGTGTGTGTGCTATCACTGTGTGTGTTTGGTGTGTGTGGAATCACGGTGTGTGTTCGGAGTGTGTGGAATCACGGTGTGTGTTCGGTGTGTGTGGAATCACGGTGTGTGTTCGGTGTGTGTGTGCTATCACTGTGTGTGTTTGGTGTGTGTGGAATCACGGTGTGTGTTCGGTGTGTGTGCTATCACGGTGTGTGTTCGGTGTGTGTGGAATCACGGTGTGTGTTCGGTGTGTGTGCAGTACCTGTGTGTGTTCGGTGTGTGTGCTATCACAGTGTGTGTTCGGTGTGTGTGCAGTACCTGCATGACCTTGGTCTGTATTTCCTCCAGCTGAGATCGTTTGCTGCGTTGACGACACACCTCCTGGTACTTGGTGTACTGTTCCCTGAGGGAGTCCAGTAGCTTCATGACCTGAAACACATTCATTCATGCAGTCTGGGTATCTTATATAGCAGTGGGAAATCTGCTGTTGGACAGTAGGATCACTCTATATCTTTACATGTAATTCACCCAACTGATGTTACTTCTAGGAAAATGAGTGATTCTGTTCTATTTTACCTGAGGTTGGGCCAGCAGCTCGTCATCCATAGGGGACCAGGCGCCACCCCCCCCCTCTGATCCATTAAACCGACGTTGCTGAAGTTCTGACAGCAACTCATGGCCTGCAGAGTAGAGAGGTGTCAGGCATGGTCAGAGGCACGGCACTGACCAAAACAGTTAATGAAGGATAGAGAGACAGACAGCAGCAGGAAGGATGCAGAGACGGCGTTGGAGGTATACCACGAGCGCGTGCTAGTAGACAATAACACAACGGAAAGGTGGAGAAAAGATTTGATGGAAGATGCAATGGAAATGTTATTGGAGAGATGTGAACTGTAGGACTGTACAGCACAGAGTTCCTCCTTGTGAGACATCTCAAAGGAGCATTACTGTCTACATAATTACTTCAGGGGAAAGATTGCTATTAATAATAAAAATATCATGAACATCTCCACCTCTTTACACTGGGATAAATGACGCTGGAAAGCCCCCGAAGTCCATTCTTTGAAAAACAATTCCAGTCAGATAATAAGCATGTTATTTTTCATTAAATACAATAAAAGGACTTATAAATGCTGTATGGCCTTTTCTCGCTCTGAGGTGCCTATAACGTCAATGCAAGCAAGCCAGATGAAACTTTATCCATATTCATTATGCTAAGTAACGAAAGAGAACATCAGGTGTCAGCCGTCAGTCCCAAACAGCTCCCTATTCTCTATATAATGCATTAATCAAGCCACAGGCTTCAGGTGTAAAATAGTGCACTATGCAGACTAGGGTGGCATTTGGACTACATAAAGAGTTGTTCTGTGGGAAACACAGTACCAGAGTCGTGGTGAAATGACCATCCATTCCACAACCTTCAGACAAAGCCCCTTTTATTGGGCCAGCCCTGCTCTGTGATGGCCTTCCAAGGGCTGAGTCCCAAATGGCACTGCATTCCTTTTAGAGTGCCCTACTTTCGTCCATAAGCTCATGGGGCCTGGGCCAAAAGTAGTGCACTACAAAAAAGGACTACAGGGCCATTTGGGACAGAACCCAGCTCTGTTTTGGCCTTCCCGTCTCCACCCGAGCTGCCTGGGTAAATATTTTCTCTATAGTAAAACTGTTCAAGTAACACATTACTTGCCACTAAGCCTGCAAATAAAAATGGGTCTAGGTGAAAATAGCACCATACTCCCTAAATAGTACACTACTTTTTAACAGGACCTATAGGATATCGGATGCCATTTGGGACTTCTACATAAGTGTGTTTACTGAGGGGATAAGCAGAGTGGAAAATGGGTTTTCAGCTGGCACCGTGCACCGCTAACCATGGTGGTTAACATTCTAGCTCCAAATCATCTCTGCATCCCATATCATTAAACTTAATGGAGGTTGAGGAAAAACACAGCATATTACTAGTAGCTAGGCCTACTGGTATTTGTATCAACACAGACTTAATGCACAAACATTTTAAAGAAGCAAAGTCGTTACCCGTTTGTAGAACTGTTTCAGGATCAAATGAGGGGAGGAAGTTACATTCTGGTGGCCTGGGAGAAAAAGAAGAACGTAAAGTGTTTTTTTTGGTCTCCATAAACATGTCATGAAAAATTACTCTATACCGCAAATGCATTGTACAAATAACACCTTAACACTGCTTGAACCATGAATGCAAATATACAGTCAGTGGCCAGTTTATTAGATACGTCCTGTTAACAGAAATGGACCACTCTTACGGACAGCAGGTCACGTGGCCTGACCAGAATAGGGGAATTTAGTTACTATTTGATTGAATATTGGAATTGGAAACCTGGCCACCTAAGGGACTCTGAGCCTGGCTGCAGTGCTGCCATCCTCATGAGCTTTACATGCACATCAATGTCTAAGGTTTACTGAGAAGTGTGCAACAAACAAATACATCCAGTCACCAGCAGTCCTGTGAGAAAAAACATCTGGTTGTCGAGCGATGTTGAAGAAGGACTAGAACGGTTCAAGCTCAAATGCCGGACAGAACCCGGGCCACTCGAATCTCATGGTTACTACAGAACACAACCCCACCTGGTTCCGCTCATATTCATTAAAATCAAGAAGTGGCTTCAGTGGGTAAACAATCACTGACACGTGACAAGTGAATAAACAAGACCTGGATTACTGTAACATACAAACTGGCAACTGAGTTTAGGTGTCTAGATTTTGGGAGAACAGATACCTTTCTTTGTCTAATTGGTTGCTTTTCTCACTCTCGTTGATGACCACCAGCTCATCTAGAAGGGACGTGGACTCTTTTGTAAACTTCTCAAAGACCTGAGGAAGAAAAAACGTGAGTAAAAATATACAGGTATGCTTAAATTACTGTAAACGTCTGACAGAATTGACCTTCATCCTTCGGACTGAATTGTGTGTTTTTGAATGGTAATTGCACAGTCACAGTGCAGATGTACTTAAGTGACACCTGGGCTTACCAGTCTTTTGTTCACCCAATCCATGTGATCATACACCAGACTTCCTCCAAACTCATCAGTCAGCTGGCAAGGCTCAATGTAGCGTGTGAGCTTATTGGCCGACACCAGAATAACCTAGGACAGATGACAACAAAGGATTAGGGTTGGTCAATTGAATTATTCAATCATCATTCATCTCATCTAAAATTTGATTGAATAAAAACATAATTCACCAAAAATTATGAAACAGCTGATCAAACAGGGAAACACCTAAACACAATCTGACAGTTCTCTCAAAACATAACGATATTCATTTGACCGGGACTATAATGGAACTTGCTTTCTTGTTGAATAAGAACAACAGACATGGCAGATTCAAACAAGATTAAAATACCCGGTGTTGGGACTTGCACTTGTGCACATAATTACATAACACAACCCCAATAGAAGAAACCCTGTGCAAATACAGGATACAATAAGAGTTGCATGCACATCTTGAACATCCCTGTACCAAAATTGCCTACTTTCCCAGACTTTTTGGGCCAAGTTTGTAACCCGATAACATAACAACAGACATCCGCCCCTACGGCCAGAACATTGACATTTGGCTAGACATATGCAATATAAACACAAAAGGTTTCCCCCAGTTACCACATAAGAAATCTGTCATTGAGGCGTAACCAAAGGTTTCAATAAGCATAGCCTTTTTTTATTGACACATTCGGTGATGCTCAATACACTGGCACTAAGAGATGTCCATAAAAATAGCATTCACTTCACTTTCACACTGCTTTAAGCATTTATTTTTCAAATCGCTTACAGTTATCTTGCTCAAACAGAAAACAGCACCTGTCAGAAATGTGTGTTCCTCTTATTGCTCTTCTCGACTCATCCTTCCTACTTCCATATACAGACTTGTTACAGTCCCCCTCTGATGGAACATTTGGATAACAAGCAATACATTGCTTCCCATCCAGATGAGATGAACACATCAAACCAAGTGAGTATTCCACCAGGGACAGGAAGATCTGGGCCGGTGTTTAACCGTGTCTCACAGTAGAAATGCTGATCTATTATGCAGTTCAGATCTAACTGAATAAGACAGATACTACAGAATCCTCGATCAGCAAACACTCTGAATACGAGACACGAACTTCAGTCATGAAGTCCCCAAATAACGTCCCTTCTCGTCATTGCTAATAGTGGGGGTTTCATCCAGTAGATTTCGATGATGGCCGGACTGAAATGTTTGGGTGTGGATGGTGAGATGGAAATAATCTGACAGCAATACCTGTTCTGAATGTAAAGAGCAGGCCTCAGTGTAGTGGAAAACGAAAAGCCAAACTTGCGTTTTTCCCCAAACAGTCTGTGCTGTGAGTATTGCTCATTATAATCTGTATAGAAGTCATAGTCTACCCCTCTCTGTCAGATGATTAAAGGGGGATATTCAGCACCATGTATAAGGAGATAAGAGAGGATAAGCCACAATACAAGAGAACCCTCTCCATCCCAGATTGTCGGCAGTGTACCAGAATCTGAATGGTTTGTTTTTAATCAAGATAAAGCTTTAAATAATGAAATACTGTCCTTTTAATTCCCCTGAAATACTGCCAGTATGGTGACCCTAAACACAGACCAGCCCAGACCGTATCAGACGCTGAAAGAAGAGAGCTGCCGGCTGTGTGCGCGCTTGAGTCACATGCTGAAAGCAGAAACTTGACTAGGGTGTGCGCACGCGTGGGTGTGTGAGTGTGTATGTGTGTGTGTGTGTGTGTGTGTGTGTGTGTGTGTGTGTGTGAGAGAGTGTGACTGCATGCACACGTACATGCACATAAGCTGAAAGAAAAAGCTGTCTGCCAGTTGCTGACCCCTTTCACAGCAGTGGTGTGGAATAGTTGGAAGCCTTGCCATTTGCTTTTCATTACCACGGCCAGGGACGATCTCACACGCGCACGCACATGCTCCGTTATTGCATGTACATTGATTTCTATTGCGAATAGCCTCCAAACAAGGAGGTAATAGTACAGATTGTGAATGCAGATTGGGCATGACTTTGGCAACACCCAAGTGAGAACAGAAAGAAAAACCCAAGTGAAAACAGACGAAACTCTTCTCTTTCACAACCCAGGATGTATCAAGTTACATCTGAATAGACATTTGTTCATGAAACCACCACTTTTAAATGACCTCCATCCATCTAACGAAGGCCATAATTATGAAGGTAAAACAGCAAGTTATTTAGTTGTAAAAATGGTTGCAAACTTATAATTACTTTAAGTTGTATATAAATGTGCATAATTGTAACTAACTTGATATTTGGAATCATGCAACTCATTAATAACACTTGCCAATGTAAAACAATTCCAAGTTTAAGAATCTTTTTTACAAAGTTTGCAAAAATGTTTTCCAAGTACAAAAGTAACCTTATTAAAAACTATAAAAAAAACATCACTGTTAATACATATTTCCCACTGCCCTCAGAATGTAGGACATGGATCAATTTTTGACTTGTACATCTTAATGTAAAGGATCACATGAGGACCTGGTGCTGTGCACAAAGTGCCTCAAATTGAGGATATATTTAGGACCGGCCCATATAGCCTTCCTCATTATGTTCTAAAAAGAAAAACTGGTCATAGCTCAACACATACTCAAGATGCATTTGAAATACGGACCTCGGTGTGCAAACTCCTTACGGAAATTATTTGAAACAAAACCGATTTTGTGCGAGCTAGCGATTGTACATTGAAAATATAAGGCAAAAGTGTCTTGTGACAGGGTTTAAAATGACAGTCTAATACGTGAAGTTACATCTCTGAGTCAGAACTCTACCAAAAGCATGCAACGCCTCTAAACCGAATGGCCGTGTACAAGGGACATCACATCCACAACATATTGAGGGAAAATTGTGTCTGAGAGATATATAAATGATAAGCAGACATGGTGCAAGATGATTTTAAATCCAGTTGATGATGACAAACAAACCATAATGGTCAACCCTTAACATTAAGGTGGTTAGCATGAGTGAGAATTCCTCTTTAGGGTTTTCCTGGCCGTTAAATTCCCATAAGCCCTGGTACTCACAGATGGTTTCTGGGCAGTTGAGCTCAACAAAGGTCAGACAATAACTTAGTTTAAAGCTAAAAATGGCATTGATAACACATTAACAGTAACGTCTAATGAACACACGAACAGACTCCATTCTATTTAAACTAAAGTAGACTGAACATTTGAGTATTTTCATTCACAATAACTGAAGCACCTCAGCCTTCCAACAGAGCCATCTGGTGAAGCAGAGGAGCGATAGGGAGGGGGAGCTAGAGGGGACTGATGGCCCAGATCGTTCCAGAACTGTCAGAGCAAGAACAACAAGACTTCCACTGAGCAGTCTCAGGAATTAGTGTCAGTGTTTACACACTGGTTTATATACATGTAGACACAGACACACAGAGGCACACCGATAAACCCCAACATGGTCCCTACCAGACACACACTCAGACGCACACACACTCAGAGACGCACACACACACACAAACACAATTACACACACACACACTCAGAGACACACACACTCAGAGACGCACACACACACACAAACACAATTACACACACACACTCAGAGACGCACACACACACACAAACACAATTACACACACACACTCAAAGACACACACACTCAGAGACCAAACACACACACTCAGAGACCAAACACACACACTCAGAGACCAAACACACACACTCAGAGACCAAACACACACACTCAGAGACACACACACACTCAGACAAAGGTAAGAGACCTAGGGCAGACTGGGCTCTAGGGCTTGTTTGCATAATGAGAGAGCAGAAAATGCTAGAGTCTAATCTTAGTTAGCATAATCATTTCCAATGCGTTGGAATTTCCACTGACATGTTAGAGATGTGCCAATCAGCACTGTGACCATAGACACGATATGCGTGAGCACCTCTCAGAAACTTGATACAGTTCCCACAGAATTGTTACACTTGCCAAACTCTGGGGGTTCTATAAAAATGTGGCACTCGCTACTTTGGAACCTGGCGTCTTGAGTTACCGTTAATGTGCAAGTTCGCAGAACAATAAACTAGAGTCTTATTCGATAAGACTCAAAAAATTTAGCGTAATGTAAACAAGCCCCTAGTCAGTAGTCAGCGACACAGGAGACAGTAGTCAGCGACACAGGAGACAGTAGTCAGCGACACAGGAGACAGTAGTCAGCGACACAGGAGACAGTAGTCAGCGACACAGGAGACAGTAGTCAGCGACACAGGAGACAGTAGTCAGCGACACAGGAGACAGTAGTCAGCGACACAGGAGACAGTAGTCAGCGACACAGGAGAC